>JAEUYN010000076.1:0-22560 GCA_018257835.1 Euura lappo
CTGACCATCTATGATCATTATCTTGTCATATTAATCCAGTATCTGACCATATATGACCATTATCGTATCATATCTCACCATCCACGAACATTATTGGTTACTCGATCACTATGCCATTATCTGACCATTATATGGTAATTTTTTCGGTGAAATTCTGGCAATAAGTGGGAAAGATTTTCCTTTTTCCTTCCGCTACGACTATAGTCGAATGTGAAGCGTCACGTGCTTTTGGGTGGTTGTAATAATTCACTAGGTGACAACCCGTACAAGAAAACGACTTGAATTCTCTGCGGGTCCGTACGGCATGGCATATTCCCTGAATTAGTGGCTGAGTGTTAATCAAGCAAGTTCTTAGGGTAGTGGAGTAGGGTAGGTTACAGCATGGCAAGGGACGAAACGGCACGGGTTGTGTGAACGGTCGGGCTAAGGTACTGCTGAAGGTACGCGGGGTTTGCCCAAGGTATGTACATCGAGTTCCTAAGGTTAAGGATTAAGCCGGTCCAGAGGGTGGGTCGGCCGAGAGACGACGCCGAGGAATTTCAAGCGGTGCCGGTACCGCTGTACCGACGAGAAACGTGACCATCAAAGAGTTGGATTCAAAAAGGAGGCCTTCATTTTTTCCTCTTTGCTTTTCAGAACCCATTAGGAAACGAGTTTGTCGGTGAATACATTATATCTCGTTAGCGGTTTCGAAAATTAGAGGAAACCAAAATTCATTAATGTTATCAACGCCATTAAAAAATTTATGTCGCCAATTAAAAGAACCTGAGGAATTGCGTTCATGTAATCATAATCATAACCTCGGAGCTACTGACCTACATTTTAATGAGTTACATTTTAATTAGTGGATTATCCTAGTTGACGTTTCAACGCGTCGTTTCATGTCATTCACATGGGTAGTTCGTCAAATTTTATCGCAATTTAAACTGATTTGGTAGTTAATGAAACAAGTGTCACGATGTTCCAACAATTATTCTGGGTCTCGCTGGTTACCTCAATCTGTATGAAAAAATTGATAAGAATCTGAATCGAACGTGAATTTGATGAAAGTTTGAATTTCTTGTTCGAAACCTTGAACACTGAAGTGTTCTACACTAAATGAAGTGAAATCATTCAAAACCTCTAGACACATGGCAATTTAATTTTTGGATTCTGTGTTTCCGGAATGCAGGAGCTTCGAATCCTTGAAAAATCAATTAATCAGACACCAGACGAATCGACGTAACCTCTGAGAATCTCTTTGATGTCGGCTGCTAACTTCGTACAGAATTCAATCAAAAGTTTCGTTTGACCAATTCCTTCGTTCTCCAGAAGAGACTAAATATGATTAACGCTAGGAGCTTCTTCCTCCCACGACATAGAATGCTTTTACATTGTTGAGAATCTAAATTAAAAAAATAGCTGTGCACCGATGATCATAGTCCGTATTTATTCGACGAAGATCCAGTAGCCATGGCAACATGTCCTCTTCAGTTCCTGCTAGCTGTGACCCAATTCATTAAAAGGCAATCTGTTCCCACCTGAATCGAGTCCCAACGTCATTACCCAATCGTTACTACATTTCCTCTCACATTTTGTCCCAGACTATCCGTCTACCTCTCAAAAGTTCCATGAAGCCAATATCAAGATTGCACTCCTCGCTCAAAACGGGGGTGTGATAACCGATGAAGGGATGAAACACAAAGGCATGATGATAATGACCCCGAGATTAGGAACAAATTGTTGTGTGTTTGAAGAAAAGCCAACGCAGTTTGTAGACACAATAAGAAACCTAGAGGGTTGTGCGAGTGGTTCAAACAATTCAAGAGGTCTCTCTTGACTCTTGGCGTAATAAGTCACTGTAATGTTCTTCTCGACGATAAAGATCCAGCCTCCACCACCTCTTCGCGTTGTATCTGGTGAATTTTGGTAGGTTCCTCACTCTCGTTTAGCGAGGACCCACCCCATGAGCCCTGAGCACTGTACCGTTACTCCTGCCGCACTTTTAAGACGTATAACACGGTCTTCGTGTTTACCCCTTGGCCCATGCGACTCTACAGAGCCAATTTCTTATCAGCTACTTCAGCGGTGAGAGCTGCGGCGGTGCTGCCCAATTTATCATCCTCCATTATGCAAAGTTCTAAAGCGTCCTTGGTGACCCTCTCGCCTATAGCTTCCTGGAGTCTCTGCGTCCTCTTCTCTTCTCATTCTCAGGGATGTAAGCTCGGCCTCCAGGATGTCACGGTGAAATGGGAGACCCTAATTTCCAACCTTTCCTAGAAACCTCGTTTTCATTTAAGGCTGAGGTACGTATACTGTACGTACCCTAGACGCGTTAACAGAAAGTGGAAGTTGCCACACTGAGAATATCTCAGCCCTCTCACAAGCACGCGTTACATTTATTAGGCCTGAACAAGGTGTTGGACTGGTCGATCCAAACTCACTCGCATTACCCAAAACCTATTCTAGGCGACATACCGTCCAATCAGTTGAATCTTATGACATTTTATATGATTTTGTGAAATAACATCGATATTTCTGACACCTTGATCGTGATGATCTCGTGAATTTTCGTTACTTTTTGTGATCACTTGTGAATTTTCAGAAATTTTGTGTCATTTTGTGAAATCTTGTGAATTTTGTGCGATCTCATGTATTTTTGTGAGACCTCGTGGAAATTTTTGTGACCTTTTGTGAATTTTGATTTCACCTTTTGAGGACTTTCAGAATCTTGTGATAGACTTGAGGAATCTCTTGTGATTTTCGTGACATCTGATGTATTTTTGTGACACCTCGTAAAAATGTTTGTCAGCTCGTGTGATATCGTGAAAATTTTTGTGACCCTTTGTGAATTTTCATCTCACCTTCTGAGGTCTTTCAGAATCTTGGGACAGACTTGAGGAATCTCTTGTGAATTTTTGTGACATCTCGTAAAATTTTGTAACGTCGTCGGAAATTCTGTGAATCATTTGCGATTTTTTGTGACCATACTTATGAATTGTTGTGACTTATCTCAACCTTTTGTGATATTCTGTGACTTCTAATGAATTTCGATGACATTTCTCGAGGTCTTCTGAATAATTTTTTGTGAAGTATTGTGAAATTTTGTGACAAACTTAATTAATTCAATGTCTTAAAAAAATACCTTCTTGCCTTATAAACTGTGACAACGTTTCGAATCCAAGTCCGATGAAGATATTCTCTACAAAATTTACGATGTGAACGATTCTATAAAAAATTTCCAATCAATCAATCAATCGATTTGTTTTTTGGTAACAAATATCAAAGGTCTGAAATTTGATAGTCATAAAAATGTAGTCGTTTATAATCCCACTTCCCTCCGTCTGGGTGCGGGGACCGCCTTAACTTTCAATTTTCTATGGGGCATTGTGTCTGAGGAGGTTGCCGGCGGTGGGGCTCCCCGGGCAAACTCTGACAATAAATCGAAACTTCTTATAATTGGTGATTTATCAGGCGAATCAAAACCCCGGCTAACCTGTATGCGGGAGTCGCCCCCATCTACCCACCTCCGCCAGCTACCGTCGAGCCTGAAAGAGGAAGGAAGCGGATGAAAGCACCCTTCAAACCTCGACGGTACGGGGTGAGCGGATTCCCTTAAACCCAATCAACTGAGCGACAATAAGGGAAGAAGTACTCCGCACTCGATCGGGTCTCAAAGCCCCAAGAAATCATATTTGCATTTCGACAATCGTCATTTTTTGCCAAACAGTGGTTTTTTATGCTTCAAGATTTTAATTTTCTCTCTCTCGAAGCCATCAATTTTTTAGGGTCACTGAGTAATTTCTTATTTTACAGAAAATGAACAAATTAGTTCAGGTTAGGTGAGGTACTTTGATAGTAGTTTCTGAATCGAGAGAGGAAATCGAAATTTGAATATCGAAAGAGGGAGAATGTGAATAAATGTACCACAGGTGCAGGGGTGTGAATTTTGAACGAAATCGGTAGGCAGTAAGCAATCAATATCAATAGAACCTTGGGGATATAGGGATTCGCACAGTTTAGTTCAACTCTATTTCCCTGACAATATCGCAATCAAAAACCAATCGGATTTCAGGATCACCACAATCGGCTTGTGGTACCCCTCAACTATGGATGGGGAGTACCGCATGATCGTCAAAAATCCGGTACATTTCCTCGACGATGCGTAATGGTACTAGCATTTTATGGATCTCCTATTTCCAATCCATCGAAATTATATCGCAAAACCAAAGTCAAATTGAGTCAATTTTTTTTCTATTCGATACACGTGATGAGAATTTGATGGAATTTTTCGGCCATGTTTGAAAGCATTTGGTATTTTTAAGGACATGTTTAGAATTCTTCAGATTTTTAGGACATGTTCAAAGTTATTTAGAAATCTTTTGGATACACGTTCAGAATATTTTTTCTCCATCCTAGGCATGATTAGGATTTGATGGGATTTGTGAGGCCATGTTCATAATTCTTCAGAATTTTCGAAACATGTTAGTAATTCTTTGGATACGTTTGTTATTTTTTCGAACGTGATTTCAATTTTATAGAATTTTTTCACCCATGTTTCAAGTTATTCGGAATTTTTCTAATACGTTTAGAATTATCTTTAAACTTTTTAGAACATGTTTGCAATTCTTTGTAACTTCTTCTCGTGTGTTTGAAGTCCTTAGAATTTTTTTGACACGTTTGTTGTTTTTTTCCGAAATGATTGCAATACAGGAATTAAATACCAGGAATTCTCAATAACCCTACTGAAAATGTTGATGTGATAAATCATATAATGTTATGAACAGAATCTCGTCTCGTCATTCGTCATATGATTCATCTTGTGAATTTGAACAAACATGTAAAAAATCACATAATAATTCACACAGGCATGACTCATCGTATATAATATTAAACAAATTACATGATAAACTATATGATCCACCACATGATCTTTGATACATTATTATCTGCTGATGGGATCCTATGATTAATCATGTGATTTTTTGTATATTTGCTTCAAAATCACAAGTTAAATGAACACAACGATGAATGACATGATAATTTCATTCATAACAATATATCATTTATCACACCAACATTTTTAGTGAGGAATACATGACAAAAATTGCCTAATAATGTTTTTCGCTATTGATGCGAAAGTAAAAAAGAAACAGAATATGAATAAATTCATCAAATTCTTATGATTTTTTGGTATTTTTTTTCTACCTATATTTTCAATTTTTGAATTATGATATCGAATTGGAAATTAGAGACCTAACCTAACCTAACCTAACCTATAACCTAACCAGTTTCAACTCACAATCAAATAGAATGATTGTTAGGATTTTGGTTATAATATGTTTTGCTACTAATTTTTCACAAAAAAAAAAAAAAAGAATGTAATCCGAGTATGAAAAACCTTTCTCAATATTGAATATTTCTCTGAATATCCTATCCTGAAGGAATTCCCCCGGTGGGAGTAGCTGCGTCATATCCGAACCTCTATGGCTATACGTGCGGGTTTTTTTTTTTTTTTTTCGCAGACGGTGAATGCGTTGGTTTGTCGATAAATCGGTATTGGCACGTTGAATGATAAGTATCTGAGCCCCCCCCGCCCTTCACCCCCTGGAGAAAAAAAAATCACGTCACCGCGGGTCGACCGGGGCAATATCTTCTATGAAAAATATGAGAGAGAGAGAGAGAGAGAGAGAGAGAGAGATGTCGCGTACAGAATCAGAGCCAGCCATCCCCATATCTGGGGAAACCTATAACCTGATATTTGCCAAGGTCATCCCCCTTGTCGATGATATTCGTACCTATAACATCTCCGTCTTCCAACTTTTATTTTTCCATTCTCTCCCTCTCTTTCTCTTTTTTTTTCTCGATATTGAAAAATTTGATTTTTTTACCGATAAGGATTCATCGAACTCGATGGTAAAAACGCCTGTGTGACAAAAAAATATGCCCGAGGAGCTTTAGAGCCCAATCCCACTATTTTTGTTTTTTGTCGTAACAAAATTTGGTGACAGCGGTGAGATAGGGACATTATTCACCGTTTTGATGTCGCAAAAATAGACAAAGCCCTGGGGGGTCTGTCCAGTAAACAATTACTCATCCAATTACATCACTATATCCCTACTGAAAATTTCCAGGTGGAAATCTATGGATGAACCTATATGGTTTTCCTATAGGAATTTCGAACTGGAAATCTACTGGATTCTACGAATTTCAACATGGATTCCTATAAATATCCATGTGAACTACTATGTGTATTGAAAGTATGCAGGTGGATATTCAAAATATAATCCAATACACATAGGATTTTACCTGGATATTTATATGAATCCATGTTGAAATTCATAGAATCCAGTGGATTTACAGTTCGAAATTCCTATAAGAGGACCATATAGGTTCATCCATAGATTTCCATCTGGAAATTTTCAGCAGGGAATATAATTCTGAAAGAGATTATTAAATGGCGCTGAAATTGTCGAGGCTGATTTAAATTCTATGAAATATTGCGAAGGATTTTGTTTCGATGAACCTCAAGAAGCTTTTTTTTACTCTCAATTTTAACTAGAAGATTGAAGAAAAATAATCCAGATGTATTTATTATACAGGGCTAGACGGAGAAAAATGTCTGTGAAAACGGTTTGAAGATATCTTGTTAGACAGCTGAAAAATCGTCGTTAGACGTCACTCCAATCTTTTGATGCTTTACAACATTTTTTTTGTTTTTTTCTTGAGACTGTAAAATCGGTGGAGTTAATATAGACCAAAATGAGAGACTAGATGTTAGATAAAAAAAAATTGCAAAAGCTAGTACATTCAATGAATTATTTAAAATATTCGTCAGTTTTGAAACCAGAAGTGTAAATTAGTCCAAAATCACAGAAAAACAGATCGATTTCATTTGTGTGACAAAATCCTCCAATATTAACGAATGCAGCCTCAGAGCTTTTTCATTTTTTTTCTAGAGCTTTTACTGAAGAAAAAAAAAATTGCTCGAGCTTTTTTTATTTGAAAAATGCTTGGTAAAAGTATGAGGCAGCCTTCATTGGTGGCTTTAAAATGATTTTGTAAAATGTAGTTGAATCCAGCCTCGGAGCTTATCCATTTTTTTTTCTTGACCATTTATTGGAAAAATCTTGAATGACGATTGATTAAAAAATTCTTTGCACTAATTGGCCAAAAATATGGAGCCAAATTCCCGTAATTACAACAGAATTACGTTCATTAACGGGGGTATTGAAAGGTTTATAGTTTTTTAAATAGTGCTCGTCAAAGTTTCGGTTATAGATGGGTTAGGTTAACAGTGGTTTAAAGAGGGGATAATTGCCAGCGTAAAGCGTTAAAAACTTTTTGCATTCGCGGTAGTTAGCCGGTGGGTTGGCAATTCACTCTCTCTCTTTCTCTCTCTAGTCGCTAAAACTTTAGTTTCAAACGCAGCGCGCAACGCGGGGTCAAAACTTTACTAAATACGCCTGAAGTGACGGTGACTCGTCCTACACTGATGTTCAACCGGTCAATAATCCGGATGCAGGATGCCACGTTCGAACGTTCAATTCCGAGAACGAAGAGAAGAAAAACAGCGCCTCGATGCAACTACAATGTGATTTCAATATTGGAAAACAAAATCAGAGTGGTCCAAAAATACCTGACTTTGTCCAAACGTGAATAAAATCGGAACGGATTGGCCGATTTTGGAAAACTTTATTTCCCCAAAAAGGACAAGAATGAGGCTTCAATTTGGGTATTTGAGAGCCCAAAAATTTGAATTTTTGCACGAGATACAGGCTCCCAAAGAACAGGCCTTTAAATTATCGCTGCAGAAAAATCAACCTGTTTCTTGAGAGCCTGTATCTCAGTGAAAAATTGAAATTTGTGAAATTTTGAAATACGAAATTGTAGTTTCATTATTCAACTCTCTTTTGAGTGCAAGTTTTTGAAAATCGGTGAATTCGTTCAGTTTTTATTCACGTTTGAAAATGGTCCAATGTTTTGATTCTTCTAATTGAAAAAGTGGCGTATGAAATGACGAAGTCCATTAAAATGTTGAGTAGAATTTGCGGGGGTTTCGATTCGGATTGAACCGTGGGCTTTCATTCCGAGCCACAATTGTTGGGTATTCGAAAATCCGTGACTTCGGTTTCTAAGAATGAATATTATTATGTGTGCCAAAGCCAGCGCGAAATATCTGGCTTGAAATTATACCCAATTATAGCCCGTTAATTTCTATGCTGTTACACTCGGTTCAACAAACCTTTACACTTCGGAATACATAATATACCGTCTCGCCAGTTTACTCTACCTTTTTAATTAACCTTTGTTAAAAAATTCAGAGCCGCGTACGAGCCGATGAGTTATTATTATCATAGTATTTGAAGAAGAAAGAGTAGAGAAGAAAAATGGGTGAGATAAAAAACACAATCTGACAATGAGAATAAAAAATATACCATCGGGTTGATCTTTTTTTTACATATGTATAGTCAAAGCAGATAAACTATTTTTCATCACGTGTCTCTATTTTTTCGATAGACTTCTTCTTATCAACTATTTAACACCGTTGTATCTGTCAAATCAGCCGGCGGATCGGTGATATTCAATATCCAATACGAACTGCTGGACATGTGACGTTATTCCGACAATCAAACTTTTTACCCAGCGAACAAGGAGCTTTTTCACAGCAAACCTATAAATCTCCTATTTCCAATCCATCGAAATTATAACCCAAAAAAAATCAAATTAAGTCAAATTTTTTCTGTTCTATAAACGTGATGAAAATCTGATGGGATTTTTCGGCCATGTTTGAAAGCATTCGGAATTTTTGAGGACATGTTTAGAATTCTTCAGATTTTTTAGGACATGTTCAAAGTTATTATGAAAGAAATCTTTTGGAAACACGTTCAGAATATTTTTTCTTCATCCTAAGCATGATTAGGATTTGATGGGATTCGTGAGGCCATGTTTATAATTATTCAGAATTTTCGAAACATGTTAGTACTTCTTTGGATACGTTTCTTATTTTTTTTTTGAACGTGATTTCAATTTCATAGATTTTTTCAGCCATGTTTCAAGTTATTGGGAATTTTTCTAATACGTTTAGAATTCTCAAAACCTTTTTAGAACATGTTTTTAATTATTTATCATTTTTTTTTTCATGTGTTTGGAAATGATTCGAATTTCAACGATCTTGAAAATTTTTCGGGCATGCTTAGAATTCTGTAGACTCGTCGGAACATGTTTGTAATTCCTTGCGATTTCGTAGACCCTATTTCTATTTTTATTTGGAGATAATTCCAATTTTCAGCCATGTTCGTAATCATTGAAAATGTTTTCATATGTTTTCATGTGTTGAGAATTATTCAAGCATTTGACGACATTTTTGTAACTTTTGTAACTTGTAACTGTAACCCAACTGTTTGCGATTTTTCGGATATGTTTGGAAGTCCTTAAAATTTTCTTTGACACATCCGTTGTTTTCTACGGACATGATTGAAGTTCCTCATAATTTATAGAAATCCCTGAAATTTGTTTTTACATTTCTTGGTCATCGAAAGTTATTTGGAACCATAAAACTCGAATGTAACCCAGTTCGAAAACGAATTCGCGAATTCCTGTGGCTCAGAAAACGGTCGGTGCCCATTCGTTTTTGGTCAGGGTAGCGTAGTCCGGGGGATTTTATCTCGCAGTAGCTATAGCCGGCCAGCCGTTGGTATTGGTGGTCCTGATAATCCAGACTTAACTTGTTTCATCCTCGCATCGATAAAGAAGATACAGAATCCCAGGACCACGAAGCGCACCCTCGATTCCCAAGCTAGAGAAGGTTACTTTACCCAAAAAGCGAAGACTTGGAACAAACCCGGATTAATTAGGGTGAAAAAATCTTCAAAATTGGCCCCAAAGTGGCCAGAAATCGCCCCTCAGTCGATTTTTCGGCTTCGTCATACCCTTTCGACTGCCGCTATTAATATTGTCTTATGTTTTCGTTTCCATTTGGAAAAGACCTATCTGAAAATGGCTAGGGGTAAAAGACTTATCTCCTATGCTTATACACAGGACTTAAGTCTTTTACCCCGAGCCATTTTCAGATAGGTCTTTTCCAAATGGAAACGAAAACATAAGACAATATTAATAGCGGCCGTCGCTTTGTTTGGGCCAAATTTGAATCTCCAAAAAGCGTAAAGTGGGACAAAAAATAATAATCTCGTGGTCCGTTCTGACCCTTCGCTAAACCGCATTTCGCCCAAGGGCTCTTTCCTCAACCTACACCCTCGGTCTAGCCTCCAACCCAACCACCCTACGATCCCCCCTTCCTCACCCTGCCCCCCAACTGATTGATTTACTCACGGATCTCCTTGTTAATGTGGAGGGATATACTGATCGAGAGAGATCGGGTCTACCCCCCGAGGGTCGGGCAACACATCGCCGGACATTAATCCTTAGAAGTTGAGCAGGACGCAACGTACGCGGGTTCTGGAATTTGGGCCGTAGGTAGGTACTGGAAGAATTTATTTTCCCAAATTTTCTCTTACTTTCAATAATTGTGTGAATCGTGTCATTCAATCACTGTTCGGAAGAGGAGTAAAAGTTACGTGGCGTATGCACACGTAGTAAATCATCTACTTTCCGCATTACCGTCTGATTACTGCCTAAAAAAAATTGGCCCAAATCGTGAAAAATCGTTTTATTTTCATGGAAATTAGTCTGCTATGATTTTTTTGGGTATCTGAATCGAACAGTTCATCCAAAAAAATCTGGTCATGCAATTTTTAGTCACTTTGGATAATTTTTTTTATAACACCTGCGTGGAAAGCTTGATTTTCGATGCCTGTGTTTGGTTTGGAAAGGGCCCCTTTTCAGATGAGTGAAAAAAAGTAATATTTCTTCACTATCGCGCAGGCGCACGTCGTGCATTATCATCATTTTTTCACCAACAGGCATGCGCACTTCAAGCAATCTACATTTCTTCACTATCACGCATGCGCACTTTGAAGTAAGTCGGTCGTTCAGTAGCGCGATCGGTCGGTGGCAACGTCCAAGCGTCCGCGAAGTGGCGCCCCAGGCGGCAGCAATGTGTCAACCTAGATTATCGCCTAACTTCGGGTTGGTTATGGTCGGCCATTTGCTCATCTGTCAGATGTTATTCGTCTGTATCTCAAATCAAGCTTTCCCGCAGGAGTTATAAAAAATATGGTGTGCGATAAGTGCGGATAGGCGACATCTGCCTCGTGTGAAGTTTGAATCACTCGCTCGGCTCGCACAGCATTCACACTCGTCTCGTGTCATCCCGCACTCGCCTGCGGCTCGTGAGTGAACGACACTCGACTCGCCTGAATGCTGGCTGCTCGCCTTCGCCCGTGTTACAAACTTCACACTCATCGGATATCGCCTTCTTTCCGCACTTATCACACAATATACTATTCTCATTGTATGTCACACATCGCTGATCGCCATTTTGAATATTGCATTTCGGACATTGAATTCATAATCAGAGATCCGAAAAACCGTCAGATACCAATTTTCATCCTAATCAGACAATCTTCAGGGTTTGCCCATTTTTGGCCAGTTTGGACCAGTTTGGGCCATTGTTATACTTGGCTGACCGCCATTTTGAATATTGCATTTCTGACATTGAATTCATAATCAGACATCCAAAAAAAGTACAAAACTATCAAAACTGATAAACCACAAGCGTCACGAGTGACAAAAAAATCGACTTCAAAACCAAACTACTGAACCGATTTTGATGAAATTTATATGGGACCAATCTGAAAGTATACCCTTTCGAATAAAAAAAGAATTTTCCAAATCGGTTTATAAATAACGGAGTTCTGAGGTAACAAACATAAAAAAAAAAAATACAGCCGAATTGAGAACCTCCTCCTTTTTTGAAGTCGGTTAACAAACCGTTAGATACTAATTTTCATTCTAATCAGAAGATCTTCAGGGTTTGGTCATTTTGGGCCAGTTTGGACCACTTTGGACCATCGTTACACTCGGCTGACCACCATTTCGAATATAACAATTCTGACAATGAATTCATAGTCAGAGATCCGAAAAACTGTTACATACTAATTTTCATTCTAATCAGACAATTTTAAGGGTTTTGGCAAATTTGGGTCACTTTGGACTACTTTGGGTCCGTTTGGACCACTCAGAGACTCGGGTCTTGAAGTTGAGGCTGTTTGGACAACTTTAAGCAACTTTGGGCCACTTGGGGTCATTATCTGATGTCGCAACTCTTTTACTTATTGGATAAGGTCGACTTTCCACATTTGGAATACGGTATAGTATCTCAAACTTCGAATTCCGTGTGTTCTAATTGGTCCAAAGCGCGGTCACCTCATGTACTGCGGTTTATTTTTACAAGGCCAATTAACACCGGGTGCTGGGTGGACCTGCCAAAGGCAATTAGCAGAAGAACGTGGGCTGTTTGATCCATGTACCCTTGGAGTACGTGACCCACACGAGAGTGAGGAACAAGTAACGATGTTACATCCCCTTCACCCCTGTTTTTTCATCTCCAGCTAGCCTGTTCTTTGTGTATCTAGGGGTTGGTTTTCGCGGTAAATATGTAACGTAACAAGAGGGCAATAATTTCACCGAGTTATCACCCTGCGACGAGTTGGGGAGGGGAAAAGCAGATACAGGGAAACTATAGGAACCACGGTATCAGAAAATCGGAAGTCGATGAGTGTTATGGACTCGTATCACGCCTGACGGAAGTGACTAACGCCGTGGACTCTGGGTACGATAAAAAATTACCCCATCAGTGACGAACTCCTCCTTTCGATTCTATAAAGTGAGATAAATATAATGGGGGAGAGGCGATGTATGTCCGATACCTCCCATTCCTTATTTACCAAACAGGAAATCACCGCGATGGTAATATGTGATCCACACGAAGGGGAGGATCCGGGTTTAATCAAATCTGAACGGTGCTCGACCCTCCTAGTGTCTTTTTCACTTTATTTTGCACGATATCTCACTTCCGGTGGCTCCCAGGTGAAAAATGATTGATATCGATTTTGAAGCCCATAAAATTTCCCACAAAAAGGATCCCCACTGTTTTTCAGGTGGGATTGAGCGTTTGACAGGTACACAGTCTTCAAAGTCAGTGAACTAACGATGCAAATAGATTACTTTCTAGTTTTCTATATTTGAATATATCTCACTTCCGGTTACTCCCAGGCGAAAAATGATCGATATTGATTATGAAGCCCATAAAATTTCCTACGAAAAAGATAGTCAATATTTTTCAGGTGCGACTGACCGTTTGACAGATATACAGTCTTCAAAGTCAGTGAACTAACGATGCGAATAGATTAATTTCTAGTTTGCTGTGTTTGAAGATATCTCACTTCCGGTTACTCCCAGGCGAAAAATGATCGATATTGATTATGAAGCCCATAAAATTTCCTACAACAAAGATAGTCAATGTTTTTCAGGTGCGACTGACCGTTTGACAGATATACAGTCTTCAAAGCCAGTGAACAAACGATGCGAATAGATTAATTTCTAGTTTGCTGTGTTTAAAGATATCTCACTTCCGGTTACTCCCAGGTGAAAAATGATTGAAATCGATTATGAAGCCGATAAAATTTCCCACAAAAAAGATTCCTACTATTTTTCAGGTGGGATTGAGCGTTTGACAGATACACAGGCTTCAAAGTCAGTGACATAAAGGGGTTGAACTAACAATGCGAATGGATTAATTTCTAGTTTTCTGTAGTCAAAGCCAGTGAATTTTTCCAGACATGGTTCCTTGATCTTCTGAAATTAATGGTGAATAAATTCGAGTCTTGAAATGTGAATGAATTACTCTATCCGTATGAGAATGAGCAGAAGGTAAAGTTGTAAGTATGGGGGAATAGAGACAGAGCTGAGGGGTAAAAGAAAGGCTGAAAACATTGGGGCATTTCGGGCATAATAAAACGATCTGTCTTTAGTCAGAGAACAATATTATTCTCAGAGCAGAAAATTCGTCTCTTCCTATATACATTCTGATGGTTGAGAGGGGTTCGTACGTAGGATAGAGTCTCAGGATTGCCTATTTCTCTTCATCTATTCAACCCTTGACGGTCGTCACTCTCGGAACCAGATCTACTCGGGTCGAGCTTCTCGATAAAGCCACCAAGAAAATACATTCTCAGTCGGTCCCGAGGGGCTGCCTAATTCCACGATTTGTCCTTCATCCCCCAGAGCGGTAAATAATACCAAACGAGAAAAGAGGATGAAAAAGTGCGAGGAAAAAAATTGTATAATCACAAATCTCATCGAATGGTCCAAAACCTCGGATTATGGCCAAACGTCGATAAAATCTGAACGCCTGGACCGATTTTAAAAAACTTTTGCTCACTGAAAAGGAAAAGAATGAAGCTTTAATTTGGTTTCTTGGAACCCTCAAAAATCTGTCTTATTTGCTGAGATACAGGCTCTTGAAAAACAGGTTTTCGGAAGGAAATGCTGTAAGGGATGAATCGATTTTTTAGAGCTTGTATCTGATTCAAAAATTGAGATTTTTTTCTCCCTCGAAAAACGAATTCGGAGAATCATTCTTCTTCTTTCCAGTGAATGCAAGTTTTTGCGAATTGATTGATGCATCAAGATTTTATCCACGTTTTAAAATGAGCCAATGTTTTTTTGCTCTCTTTTTATTGAGGGACGTTTAATTGAAAAGCTTGTGAATGAAGTGGATAAAGAGTCTCGATCGTCGTTTTATCGAATCTGAAGGGCCGTAGCTGATACCGTCAACGTTTGTCGTGTCAAAAAGCACTTTTCGACGGTTAATTTACAACGTTTGTAATTATTACGTAAGATGACCTGACAACGAGCAATAAAAATCGTTTCTCAACGTTTCATTACTGATTGACCCCAGGCACGCTACGGACTATGCTCACTTCTTATCACCCTATTTAGACGTCGGATTTCCAAAGGGATTTAGGGGCTGCACTAGGACTGCGGGGGACCGTTTTAATGGATCGTATAGATCAAGCTTTTTATGAGTATAGACATTTCCGGAATACTTCATGCGGTAGCAGACAGGAAAATTCGGGGAGCGGTAAGATTTATAAGGTTTTACACAATTTTTACCAATTTTAGGTCAAATTTGTAGAAAGTCAAAGTGAATTTTTATCCATTCGAAGCCATGTTAAAATAGTTTGGAGCAATTTCAACGAAATTTATACTAATTTTGAACTTTTTCAGAGGGTTTTTCTGACCATAAATTAATAAAAAAAAATGCAATAACCATTTGAAGCCAATTAGAGAGTATTTATGAACGATTTTAAGCTGTTTTCGATTATGAATACAAGGTGTACCGTTGTGTTGAAAAAAGGCACCAAGACCGAAAAATTGGAGTAACATTTATAATTTTTTGTTTTGATTTCGTACAGTAATTCCTTTTTGATTCACAGCTAACTCCATCCAATTTCGTGGATTTCGATTCTGAGCTATCTGATGCTATTCCAAAGCGATTGTATCAGAGTTTACACGATTCCATAAAGTTACGCTGGTCCTCGATCAAATTTTACTATGAGTATCAACATTCGGATTTTGAGGTCAAAACGTGGCCACTGTAATATTCGGAATAGCATGAAAATTGACTAATTACGGCAAAGTTTCTCATATTTACTTCAGAGAAATTCAACGGTATAATAGAAACTGTGTAAATATAACCGCAGAGTTTCCCTCGATCAAAGGATTCGATGATTAATTAATCTGTACTAATCCCCCTATCCATCTCTGTGCAATGTCTCTATGTCCTCCCACTCTGCTTTCTACATCATTCTTCATTTTGTCATTAGGTAGAAAAATTGCCGACGGAAACGCCCGAAGCCTCCGAATTCATCCGGTGATGCCCGAAGATTTCCGAATCCATCCGGAAACGCCCGCGGTTCTCCAAAGATGTCCGATGATGTCCGAAGTTCTCGGAAGTTGTCCGAAGTCGCCCGAAAACGCCCGAAGCTCTCCGAATTCATCCGGAAATGCCCGAAGCTCTCCGAAGTTGTCCGGTGACGCCCGAAGATTTCCGAATTCATCCGGAAACGCCCGAGGTTCTCCGAAGTTGTCCGGTGATGTCCGAAGTTCGCCGAAGTGTCCGTTGTCCGGTGAGTTCTCCGAAGTTTTCGGAATTCATCCGGAAATGCCCGAGGTTCTCCGAAGTTGTCCGCAAATGCCCGAAGTTCTCCGAACTTGTCCGGAGTTGTCCGACGTCGTCCGGAAACGCCCGAGGTTCTCCGAAGTTGTCCGAAAACGTCCGAATTTTTTTCTAAAATTCTCGAAAATCGTTCTTCTGGAAATGATCAAATCGTTATCGGGAATAACCAATGACGACGTAGAATTCAATATAACCGTATATGATTCTCATTCCCCTATATACCGTCGGTAGACGGATGGCACAAAGCGTCTCCTATATAAGATACTGGTGGTGAATTTGTGCCGGACGGAAATCAACCCTTATGCAATATATCCACGTAGGTTTATGGGCGGGGTTTGGCCGGGTCTCGTTGATCGCGTACCTCTGCTAGAGATTTTGAGACTCCACTATACACCTATACACCACCGCTTTCAGGGGGTGAGACTGAAATTATTATACCGGCCCTTACGGGTGTTTCTGGCGTAAACATGTTACAATTAGCCATAGGGGAAGATTACGATAATAGGTAGGAGGAAACCGGCGTCTTTGATATAGAACCTTACGTAGGCGATGACTTAACCCACTCCTACCCCTAGCCTCTTACCTGTATTATCTTATGGTTACGGCTGTAAAGTTGGTTGTATTGGTTTCTTGTATGGATCCTTGGAGGAAAGTCCCGGTTAATTTATGATGAGTTCATTTTATTGTACATCATAAATTCAGGCTACGAGGTGAGGCTGCTCTAGTTAACATTGGTTCAGACATTTCTAGCTAGGTAAAATGAGACAGCCTCGCATCAATTATCGATTAATCTTCATCGGTTTTGATTCAATCAGGGGCGAGTATTTTTTTCGAATAAATAAGTTTCGTTATTCTTTAACCTCGTTTTCGATAATTATCCCCATAAGTCTTGAGTGATAATCAATTACGCAACCTTTACTTCGCAGCCTTAGGCTCACCTCCGACTTCGACATTATCAAGTTAGCTGTCTGGCGTCCTCGTTGACAGATGACTTTTGAAAACATCCTGACCTTCTCTTCCCTCTTTCTCTTCTATGCTCAGATCGTCTTCGTATTTTTACTTATCATTTTTGGTAGGGAAAAAAAAAATGAAACAGTGAAGGAAAGCGGATATCTTGAGACACTGATTAATTTTTCAGGCTACCTATCCGAGCTCTTGAACTGATTCAATGAATTTCTTCATTTCTAATTACGCGCTGAGTGCTTCGTTCGCGATTATGAATATTTCAATTCACTGATTCCGTTTATAAATAGATTTCCAATTTCGGAAAATGTGGTATCTATAATATCGTGGGAAAATGTAAAATCCGATCGATTTTCAGCCTCATTTACTCTCCATTCATGATTATACACAATTGAACATTTTTTATCATCTATACGTGTTTTTGAATAGAAAAAAAAGGAAATAGTTGATTGCTTCGATTCATCAGGTTGTTAAAGCTACAATCAACACTTTTCCAATTTCATTGTCACTCCATAGCCAGTGGCTTTCATCCGTCCCCCGGAATACTCGCATGGACTGATACTCAATGCGAGCTCATCAGTTCGAACAACGAACCTTGATGGATGGAAGCAATCGAAGAAAAATATCATCCAGGCATGAACGAATTTCTGTCAACATTAGAAAAAATTTTTGGAGATTTTTTCGAACAAGAGTGAAAAATGAACTTTTATTCATTCACTTTCATCCAAATGGTTCATCAGTTGTGAAATATTCCGGAATTCAGTCAGGTTTTGTGATATTTTGTGATACCGCACGTAAACCTTTAGTGGAACTCTGCAAAATCTCCCAAAATCTTGTGATGTTTTAAAATATCTGGTGATATTTAGCGAACTCTAGAATTTTTTGTGATACTCGGTCGTATATTTAATGAATTCTTGTGATGTTTTGTGAAATCTTGTGATTATTTAACAGGAATTCTTGCTTTCTTCTTCGTAATGTCGTACCTAAGAATTTCGACGAGAGTGTAACGTTTCTTTTTTCACGATTGTGACAGTGCAAATTTTTTTTTATCTACCTGCAGCTCCGGTGTCCTGGAAACTTGAGCCTTTTATTTTATTCATTTTCTAATTCAAAATCGAAGGAATACCTTTTAGGTACATCCAATATACATATATAAAAACCACCTACAGTATTATGACCCGATATTTCACCGTCTCGGAATACCACTTAACCTTTTACTGTCAGGCCTCTCGTTTCCCATTTCCCATCCCGAATTCGAAGTTGCATAAATATTAAAAAGGTTGAAAAAAAAACCAGCGGAAATACAACAGAGTAAAAGGGATGGGGGACGAACCCCAGAGAAAAAACTAAAAGAAGTAAAATTAAAAAATAGACCCTACATAAATGGTCCAATTCCGATTTTGATGGGGCCAGGAAATTTCAGGGGTTGTATAATCCAATCCATGAATCGTGGTGCGTGTCTCTTAATCACTTGGAACGTGATCAATAATTATAGGGATTATATATTGCTCGATGAATGTCGAGAGGGATCATTCTACCCCTGGGAGTTTGAATTCTGTACGGTAGCTTAGCGGCGATGGTGGTGAGAGGGGGACAGCAATTCGGAGTACAGACTGCATCCTAATTCGATTTGATGCTCAGAGATCGTGGATATTTGCATTTTGAATGGTACTTTAAGCTCCCAGCTGGCCTCTCAGCCGGATCTGAAGCTTCCTTCACCTCCTTATCGCGTAAGATCGTTTAATCACTGTCTTCCTTCATTCGCCTACGTATTTACGATCTTGGATAACACCGAACCTCATATTAAGTGATCACAAAACTAAACACGTTGGTTCGTTATCCACTAGCTTCTCTGGTTTCGACTGCAATCACTGGACTCAACTTATCAACCTTATTTGAGTCATCAACATCCCATGATTCACAAAAGCAAAAACTTTGCTCGATATAGTAATTTAAATAAACTCTGTACTTGATCGTAAATCTTGTGATATTGTCAAACATTTTGTGTCATTTTGTGATAATTTGTGTGATCTTGTGATACTTTGTGATCCATTGTGATCCATTGTGATATTTTGTGTGATACTATGTGATATTTTGTGACACTTTGTGAAGTTTTGAGATATTTTCTCAGATCCAGTAGAATACTCTGTCGCGAACACGTGGAATCTTTGTGAGTCGAGTAAAATTTTGTGATAATTTGTGATAATCCGTGTAGAAAATTAGTGGGGCATCCTAGATTAAAATTGGGCTCTAGTTAGGCGTTGCCGGGGCTTCCTCAATAGGGATTTCCACACTGTTACAGAACGAGGGCCTATGCAGGCATCGTTTAGGATTCCAAATCAAATTTGTCCAGGCCTGCCTGATGATTACCAAAGTGGGGCCTAACTGGGGTGAGCTTGGCGGTCCAGGCTTAATTTGTTATGTTTTTGCTCAACATTCGCCAAACTGGGGCCTTGTTGGAGTTTACCTTTTCCAGCCAATCTAATTTTTTCTTGGTTTCCCTAAGTTTCACCGAAGTAGGACCTGATCGGGGTTTACTTGTCTGGCCACACTAAATTTATTCTGCTTTTGCCAAACTTTTACCGAACTGGGGCCTACTTTGGGATTACATATCAAGCTTATCTACATTTGTCCTGGTTTCCCTAAGTTTCGCCACAGTAGGACCTGATTGGTGATAACTTGTCTGGCCACACTAAATTTATCCAGCTTTGCCAAACTTTTGCCAAACTGGGGCCTACTTTGGGTTCGCTTAACTAGCCGAACTGAAATTCTCTTGGTTTTCCTAACTTTTGCCAAAGTAGGTCCTGATCGGGATTTGCTTATCTGGCAGCACTGAATTTATGCTGCTTCTGCCAAACTTCTGCCGAACTAGGGCCTACTTTGGGATTACATATCAAGCTTATCTAAATTTGTCCTGGTTTTCCTAAGTTTCGCCAAAGTAGGACCTGATTGGTGATAACTTGTCTGGCCACACTAAATTTATCCTGCTTTGCCAAACTTTTGCCGAACTGGGGCCTACTTTGGGTTCGCTTAACTAGCCGAACTGAAATTCTCTTGGTTTTCCTAACTTTTGCCAAAGTAGGTCCTGATCGGGATTTGCTTATCTGGCAGCACTGAATTTATGCTGGTTCTGCCAAACTTCTGCCGAACTAGGGCCTACTTTGGGATTACATATCAAGCTTATCTAAATTTGTCCTGGTTTCCCCAAGTTTCGCCACAGTAGGACCTGATTGGTGATAACTTGTCTGGCCACACTAAATTTATCCTGCTTTGCCAAACTTTTGCCGAACTGGGGCCTACTTTGGGTTCGCTTAACTAGCCGAACTGAAATTCTCTTGGTTTTCCTAACTTTTGCCAAAGTAGGTCCTGATCGGGATTTGCTTATCTGGCAGCACTGAATTTATTCTGCTTTTGCCAAACTTTTACCGAACTGGGGCCTACTTTGGGTTTACATATCAAGCTTATCTAAATTTGTCCTGGTTTCCCTAAGTTTCGCCACAGTAGGACCTGATTGGTGATAACTTGTCTGGCCACACTAAATTTATCCTGCTTTGCCAAACTTTTGCCGAACTGGGGCCTACTTTGGGTTCGCTTACCCGTGTAGAAAATTGGTTAGGCATCCAAGACTGACGAAAGGGCTCCGGTCAGGCGTAATCAGGGCTTCCTCAACAGGGGTTCCATACTGTTTCCAAACTGGGGCCTATGCAGGGCTTCTTGAGGAATCCTGGATTAATTTTGTCCGGATTTGCCCATCTACTGCCAAAGTGGGACCTAGTTGGGCCTTCTTTATCTGTCCAGACTAAATTTCTTCTGGTTTTGCCAATCTTCTGCCAAACTAGGGCCCACTCGGGTAGTCCTCATCTATTTATGCAAAAAATGTTCGGTTTTTCCGAACTCACGCCAAACTGGGACCTAATGGGGACTTATTTGGAATTCAAAACTGAATTTAACTCCATTTCGCACACCTTTGACCAAGCGGGGGCCTAGTCGGGAAATCCTCAGTAAATAATGCCAGAATTGTTCGGGTTTTCCAAACTCGCGCCAAACTGGGACCTAACGGGGGCTTATTTGGAATTCCAAAGTGAATTTAACTCCATTTCGCACACCTTTGACCAAGCGGGGCCCTACTCGGGAAATCCCTATCAATTGATGCCGAAATTGTTTGGTTTGTCCAAACTCGCGCCAAACTGCGACCTCACGGGGGGTTATTTGGAATTCCAAACTGAATTTAACTCCATTTTGCACACCTTTGACCAAGCTGGGCCCTACTCGGGAAATCCCTATCAATGGATGCCGAAATTGTTTGGTTTGTCCAAACGCGCGCCAAACTGCGACCTAACAGGGGCTTATTTGGAATTCCAAACTGAATTTAACTCCATTTCGCACACCTTTGACCAAGCGGGGCCCTACTCGGGAAATCCCCATCAATTGATGCCGAAATTGTTTGGTTTGTCCAAACTCGCGCCAAACTGGGACCTAATGGGGGCTTATTTGTAATTCCAAACTGAATTTAACTACATTCCGCAAACATTAGCCAAACTTGGGCCAAGTTGGGGCTGATTTGGGTATCCAAGTTTATTCTGTCCAGGCTAATTCCCTGACCTTTACCAAACTTCGGCCAAGTTCTAGGGTTCATCCAGGCATTACAATTGATTTTGTCCGGAGTTTCCAAGCCTGTGCCCAGCTTAGACCTAATTTGGGCTAGTTGGGTTGTATGGGAAAGTATATGATTATGACATTGCGACATTCTCTGCTCATCTAAATAACTATAATCGTCAGTCTTTCAAGTTTGTGTCCACTGTTCCTCCCAATACTATAAATTTTTGATTCGTAGCTCGATGTTAACAAAGACCTGGTGGTCGTGCGGACAGCGTACTGGATTCATAAGTGGAAGATCGGAGGGTAGCAGGTTCGAGACCGGTGGCGGGCATGAAAATTTTAATTTGATCAAACTCAGCGATTCATTAGAAAAAAAGTGAATCATCGTCACTTAATTGAAATCGGATCGTTTGGAAGTGATACCGGAAGAAGAACTTCCAGCCTAAATTTTTTTAAATATTTTTATAATTGATGGGGCATCGGAAAATACAGCCAATAAAGGCCCAAGGTTGCCGTATATTCTAGGTCCAAGTTTATCGGCCAGTTTGTGCCCAAGTTTGTCAACGTATACAGGCCCAATTTCGTGATCCAAAGTTGGCCCTTGTTTGGCTACCAATGTAGGCCCAAGCTTAAATTCCCATACAGGGCCAAACAAAAAAAGCGTTACATTTTATTATTGGCCCAAGTTTGACATCTAAAGTTGGCCCTTGTTTGGCTACCAATGTTGGCCAAAGTTAGAGAACCCGTATGGGGCCAAACAAAAAAAGCGTGACATTCGGATATTGGCCCTATACGGACAACCAAACTTGGGCCAAAAGTATAACGAGGAAAATTAACTTGGCCCCACTTGGCGCCCGGACACAATTTCTACACGG
>JAEUYN010000751.1:0-224529 GCA_018257835.1 Euura lappo
CAGATGTCTAGTCGTACGCCCTACCTACTGCGCCAAACTGCCTTATGACAACTAATGACTTCATGTGAAATATAATTCATCGGTCAATACGGCCAACAATACAATTAATAAGTACTAAATTTACCAAAATATACAGAAAATTCAAAATACTGTGTATGGTAAAATATTATTAATCGATCATCTTATGTCGAATACCCCGACGGCATAATGACCGCACGCTGTGCGTCGCACATGAGCGGTACACTACGTGCCAGATAACAATTTTGCGACGCACGAAACTATCACGACGTGCGGCTCACGCCGTGTGGGTGTTATGAGTCGCACCTGATCATCACGACGTGCAACTCACGTCGTGCGGGTGTTATGAGTCGCACCTAACCATCACGACGTGCGACTCACGACGTGCGGGTGTATGAGTCGCACGCGTGATAGTTAGGTGCGACTCATACACCCGCACGTCGGAGTCGCACGTCGTGATGGTTAGGTGCGACTCATAACACCCGCACGACGTGAGTTGCACGTCGTGATGATCAGGTGCGACTCATAACACCCGCACGGCGTGAGCCGCACGTCGTGATAGTTTCGTGCGTCGCACAATTGTTATCTGGGTATTTTCTCAGTCATTTTCTTGCCACATTGTTTTCTCTCTTTGAAAGTTTTGATTTTTTCAATTATAATAAAGAAGTAGGTGTCTATTGTATTTATTTATTTTCATTTTCTCAGTGTTTCGCTTCGTATTATGTGTGTAAATAAAATTATTCAACATGCTTTCCTCTATTACTAGTAATAGGCGTAAGCAAAATCTTAAAGTCGAATCAATCGAATAAGAATAAGAATTATTGGAAAAAAATTATAAAAAAGTCTCTATCCAAACTTCGGAAAGTGTTATTTACCCGGTAAAATAATCATTATAAATTCTTGAGGCGGAACATACACCTTAAAATTTCAAAAATGTCAAAATCACCGAAATTCATTTTTGAGACTTTTGAATGGTTCTCGCATGATTTTAGAAAGAATTTTTTTTCTGCCTATGACGCAAGTAATAAAACCTACCGGTGGACCGATTTTAGTTTTTCTGGTCTCAAACCGTTCAGTAAAGAAACCTTTTCAATGTGAACAGAGAACTTTTTCATAGATTTATTTTCACTCGAGTTATCATGAAAAGTAACGCATGAAGACAGAAAAACGCCATTTTATTCTAGAAAATGATGAATATCTGATACAATTTTAATCGGATCAAGAAGTTCTCTTTTCATTTTGAGGCTTCTTGACTGAATAGGCTGGGACTTCCCAAGATCGTGTGAAGAACATTCTAAAATATATGATAAATGTCTTTTCGCAGTTTTCACCTTTTTTGACATTTTAAGGTGTATGTACCCCCTTAATCGTCTTGTGTGCGCCAAAATTCTACAGGAATCGTATAAATTTTCCTCAAATCAGATTCAAAAGTGTAGAATTTTCGCGACAAAAAGTATTTCGAAAAGATCGCCGCAAGGGCGCCACCGTACGGTCGACCACGGCGTTTCTACGAGTTCCATCCTATCATAATTCTATGGTCGATGGTGTTGGTTTAGTCGGCGAAAATACGCAGCTATAAGCGGTTGTATTTCGCGTACCGAAAATGTTGGCTCGTTAGTGAAACGAAGCTGAAAGTTTATTGTGATTACTTGAGAAATTGATATCATCTCTGCATCAGGTAAATCCGAATCCCAATGTAAACCGGCTAACAAAACTGTTATTCATTCGGTATCAAATCTCTTACTTCTCTGTCCATTTTTCCACAAGGCGTTATGCTCATGGCGTCGTCATCCCACCGATCCTGACGACCATTTTGTTGTTATCAATAAAGCCGATATTTTACCGACCCGATAACAGCCGTTTTATGCGTTATCACAATTCTTCACCCAGTTATATTCTATTGTATCGACCAAACATCGCCTCCGAATCGCCTAACGACACAAACTTTCCACCTAAACCGAGGTAAAGTGCGGTTGTACCGGTCTTATCTCTCTTTCTCTCTTCTTTCTCTCTTCTGTTTTGCAACAACAAAAGGTCTTGCCATTTCATTGATTAAGTTACGTTCAATAATCTATTTGCTTCACTCAAATTTTCCCGCCTATCGACTACTGCCGATATTTTACACGAAGATTTTTGTCTCTCCTACGAATCTGCGATCGCGATTTCGTTGCACGTGTTGTGTGACCCTGCATTTTTTGTTCTATCCGAACTATCATCGCAATGAGGTGTGATTGACCCACCTACGTGGTTTTAAGCTCGAGTTCAACAGAATCCAAGGTGAACTGGAAGATAATTTGCATAGCCACAGTGCCAAAAAAAACTGCTTATCACGAGTGTGCATAAATTGAGTTTGTTGTAATATAAGCCACTGGTCAGAGTAAAGTCAGGGAATTTTCTTTTCATCGGTTTCAGTGATCATTTATATGCATCGTTACGCTTCAATCTCATTTTTGTTCATATATTAATTTCGTTTATTTTGTAAGCGTTACAGGTTTCATTGACAGACCGGTGAAATCGAGTGATGGAGTCAATGGAGTCGCGCCTAGTTGCACAGGCGTTGAATTACCACGGGCAACAGCTTCAGAAAGTGTGGGAGGGAGAACGGAACGAGAACGAGCTGGCTATGCTCAACCTTAAGGAGCCTAGTTTTGAGATTTATCAACAGAGACAAAAAACGCTGAGGTAGACATTTTTTATTCTTAGGCCTAATTATCATTACTTTGAGTTTATTTACATTTCTGGTTGGAAAAAAAGCGAAGTCATTCTAATTTCTTCTTTCTTCCTTTTATTTCTAGTTTTGGCGACAGGGGTAAAAGACTGAAGCTGCAACAATTTATCGCCAAAAAAGCTGATTCTCTTTACGATAAAACGAATTTGGACAAGCCTGTTGAATCTATCAAACTAGACTTTGGCGATGAGGGTAAATATCAAAGTAGGAAACAATTTTTTGCACTTTTTATAATAGAATATAAGATACATTAATCACTCTGTCTTCTGACGATATTATATATTAACTCTGATCAATTGATTAGGAGGAGGAGTTCTAAATTAAATGAGCATTCTTTTCTCAGATATTACAGCATTCCTTTCTTGGATCTAAATTGTGAGAAAAGGATGATCAAAAACATGAAATTTAAAATCTAGAAGATATAAAATTGGAAAATCTTTTATTCACAATTGAAAAATGTTCACAGAAAATCGAGAATCGTGATGAATTATGTATAAAACATGAACTTCTTCAGAGTATCTACAAAAACTTGAAAAAAAACCCTGGATTCTCGAAGAATTTTTTTTATTACGAAGAATCGTGTCATTTTAGCGCCGTTCAGGCATTTTTTTGAAAATGAGAGGCGAATTCAGAATCAATTTTATTCATTTTAATCTTGATACACGCATCGAAGTGTGCTCCCAACAAATCAAACAACAAATTGAGACTCTTACTGGAAATATTGAATAAATAATTGAATGATTAACGACTAACAATAATTATACTATATATTTTATTCTTACGACCTTATCCCACGGATTAAAAGAAGATGAGGGGATATTGGATTGGGAGAGAGATAATATTACCCAGATTGAAAAGTTATCGTCCACATTCGTCATAAACTATTCGAACTGTTCTTGAAAGCTCTGTAATTACATTAAATAGGCAGAATGATAAATTTCATAGTAAAAAATGGCTTTAATCCGACCAACCGGGGGATAAATGAATGAGAAAAAGAGAGGTGTGGGTAAATATCAGGTGTAGAATTGAATTGCTGTAACTCTGCACTGCAAAGATATTGAATATGACGATTACGTAAAGAAAAAAATTGGTTTGAAACTTTTGTTTCAGAATATTACGCAACGATGCCAGGCCTGGATTCGTTCGTAACGATGGAAAAATCCCAGAGGATAAGAAATTTTCTAGAGGTATAATAATCAGAGTCAAAAAAACGTTCTAACATCTGAATTGAACTGATTCCAATATTTTCTCTCAACATTTGCAGAGCTTGGTTGTCGGCGACATTATTTACTCTCAAGTTATGGGTAAAAGCGCTGCTGGACTCCTTCTAAAAATCCTATGCAACTGCAGCGACTGTCCCAGAGTCGTTACCGACCTTGGAGTAAAGGTATAATCCCACTTTTTATTACCTCCATTATCATCTACCAGCGCTTAACGAAAATCATCGGCATCCAACAGGCTTTGATATTGAATACGGCCACAGTGCCGGCGGTGGACAAGAAAGGAGTAACTCGAGGCTACATGGCCAACGATCTCGTCTGTGTCGCTGTCAGTGAAGTTAACGTTGAGGCAGAACGCGTCGTAGCCGTTATGAACGTTCCTGCTCGAGAACCGCAGGCCCCACACCCACCTATGGGGCTTATTCATTCAGACGATCTGCCAGAAGCCTACAAGTAAGTCGTGTTTGTTGAATTATACTAGCATCAATATTTAAGTCACAATTAGTCGATTGATTTACTCATAGTCATGCTCTCCAATTATCAAATGTTATTATTAATTAACGAATCTCGTGACCAGTTGATGAGCAAACTATTTTTAATCTCTTAGCTTTTTCTCACTCAAATGTTTTGCATGTTTTTTTACTATCGAAAAATCGATTCAATCGAAGGTTTATAAAGATAACTTTAGAAATGTAGAAAATCGATTTGACCAATTTTCATAATTTGGGAATGATTGAGAGAGAAATGTGAGAGGATAGTTGGTGGGGATTTATTGAGTTGCATTTAAGAGACAGTATAATGCTACCGATACTAACTATTAGAGGTAAATCAGATTTGACTCGTTTGACACGTTTTTATGAATCTAGGTGCCCAGACACTCCTCTCTGTTACATAAAAAGTTGGTAGTCAGTATGACGATGAGTATATAATGTGATACACAAAATGATTCATTGAGCATTGGTCGATGTGGCTCTGTTACTCTTCTACGCATACATAAAGTTACGTCTCTACGTTCGTGGTATATTACTCAATATCAAAAGTCAATCCATCGGTCGTACCATGCCCGTCACATGACGTCAAAATGTCTTTTGAAGTTGAAAAATTTCCAGTTTTGAGACGATGATATGTACTCAGATTCAGATGCTCAGACTTTAAGCAACCGACGGTAGGTATAATTATAAAATATGGTTCTTTGATCCCTCATTATATTTTACAGAATCAACTTTCTATGTTAAAACATGAAGTACCCATTATAATACCTATTATTATGAATCTTAAAAAAATGACATATTTTCAGATCTAGATTAAATTCACTGCCTCACGATCTCGTGTTATTAATTTCCACAAATTACAGCCACGTCTGTATTCTCAATTTTGAATTCATTTGTCACGTATGAAAGAGAAAAGTATTTTAATATTCACCAGAGCAGAGTTTATATTCTGTCATACATCAACGATAAACTTCGAAGCCTTTGGCATTGGCATATTTTTTTCTGTCATTCTGCATCATTGATTGTGACACATAACATTTTGTACAATTAGTAGAAGTAGATTCTGGAGTACATAATTAGCGGAATGTATTTAGAGTTTCGATATTTCAAACCATTCAAAAAGTGTTTCAAGTACAATTATGCAGGGGACCGAATAACTCGAGCCCTCAAACATTCTATTTCATCCTATTCCCAAAAGTCCTAATGAAACCAGTCGTTCTACCAAAATGATTAATGTGCCTCATTTAAACTTGCAGCTTTTATTGTGACATGAACAAAAAAAAAAGTATGATGTCATTCAAATTGACAGAGCAAAGTGAAAAGACAGGCAAGCGTTCTACCACGTCTAACTAATTTTATTGGTCAACTTGGAAGAGAATAAAAAAAAAACGTGTATAAAATACTCTTGGCGTGGCTCCCACCTATCCTAGGACTATGCAATTTATTTTACCGCACCAAACAAAAATATAGATAAAAAAGAACAATTATACCAAAACGTACATCGATGATAGGCTGTGTGCTTTTGTGTTGCGAAAATACTATGGTTACAAAATGTGATTAAAAAAAGTATAGATAGACGTCTTAGCCATTTGAGAAAGGTGAGGCATGAGTTCACGTTATACTGAGGTTCTACCATTGTAAATTTGTATTAAAGTAAAGAAAATTGTGTTATCTTTAATAACAAGAAAAATAATACTTTATAACACTGTCATGTGTCCGTACGAAGTATTGTTATGATGTAGCTACTTGTTAACGGTCCAGATCTAGACATTCGACAATATTGATACTTGCGAGGATGTCTTTCGAAAATGATACAATCAAAGACATTTAACTTGTAAAAATATTGTGCTAATTTGCGTAACGCATGTAGACTGAATTATAATTATTTTTCCACAAGTCTAACATCGGTGGTATTATTTTTCTGGAGAACAACTGGACATGAACCATATGGAAATCTCGTCACATAATTCTAGATGAAGCAGGATAAATTATTGGATGCGGATGAAAATGAAGAAAGAAAAATTTGTCAAGACCATGGAGCTTTGTCGATAAAATTATGTTCGCTACAAGAGAGAGAAAAAGAGACTGGCCGACGACCCGAAACGAAGAAGATTTAATATTCAGTCTTTATGGTTACCAATGTCGAAAATTATACCGTTAACAAAGTTGCTTGGATCTGTTATTTTTTCTGGTGGTGGGTCGTATACGCGTATCATTCGATTAAAATAAATCTCATTTTGTTTTGTGATCTAGAAAATTTATGGACAACAAGGGACAGAGTTATGAAACGATGCTGGAGAATAGCGCAGGATTCAACAACCCCAACAACACTAAATATCTTTGCAACTTGATGGGTCTTGGACAAGAAAACCATTCCAATATGGTTGGACTCAGGTGCGCATAACATTAATTCTCTTATCAAATTGGCACGATTGCGCTGATAAAAAAACGATCGCATTGACCCGGCGGTATAACATTAAGATACAAAAATTATTCAGCTGTGTTTGAAGCTAGACGTCCTTGGCACAAAACAAGTTTCCATGCCTTCAGCTTCAGCTTCAGCACTCAAAATAATTTCACAATTCAAATCCTTACGAATTGTCTTTGTATAGGGAAAGATTTCCCGAGACTGATTATGCGACGGAGTTGAGACAGACACAGGCTAGTAAGTGGGCATTCCGAAGTGTCGCTGAAGGTATAGATCACTTCAAGGCTGGTCGTCACACCGAAGCCTTCCAATGCCTCAACAAAGCCCTGACTGTAGATCCTCGAAATGTCGAAGGGCTTGTCGCTCGAGGAGCCTTGTAAGTTTCAATGATAAGACCAAGACAAGAAGCGTGATGCGAACAAGTGGTTAAAACCTCAGCAATATGTTTTGCTTCCAGGTACGCAAACGGAGGAAGTTTCAAGAAGGCAATCGATGACTTTGAAACTGCGTTGAAGCTGAATCAGACCCATGCAAACGCTCGTAAATATATGGCAGAGACATTGGTAGCGTTGGGTCGTAGTTACGAGGATGAAAATAAGTTTGAAGATGCTAGAAAGGCTTATGAGAACTGTTTGGCGATAGCTCCGTACCACGAGGAAGCTAGGAATTCGATTGAGTATATAAAAACTAAGAGTCTGACCGCGGGTTTGAACCCCTTGGATACGTTCAAGACCTTTGAAACGGAGGAAATTCCCGAAACCAAAATTAAAGAGAAGAAAAAACGTAAGAAGGAAAGGAAATCGCGGTCTAAGAAAAGACAGAGGTGGAGTTCTAGCTCCAGCTCGTCTTCCAGCGGGTCTTCAAGCTCCTCGAGCTCAGATTCCAGCAGCTCTTCGTCTTCTGGTACTTCTAGGTCGGGGTCAAGGTCCCCGAACCGCAAGAGAAAACATAAGAAAGATCATCGCGGATCGCTTTCTCCGCTCAGCAAACGTATGGCACAGTACAATAATCCACCAGCTGCTTTGGCGGCGGCGCATGACTCTGTTCCGCCAATGCCGTACCAAGGATCGCGCGAAAAATCTGAAGATTACGAAACCAAAGTGAGGAAATTTTTGGAGCAAACTAAGGACGACTCAGATTACGAGGACAAGGTAATGTCTTGTGTCGAAATACTGAAATTCCAGTAAGCTGTTCGATCTTCTCGTTCATTCTATGTAGTTTACTGGAATTTCGTTAGGTGCTGAGTTAAAAATCATGGATTAATGCTACTTTGTTAGGTACGGAAGTTTTTGGAGGAGACTGCACGCTGGAAACGAGAACGTGAAAAAGACAAGAAACATTCTGAGTCTGAGAAATTGAAGAAAAAAAAGAAGAAGGAAAAGAAAGGAAAGGACAAAGACAAAGAGGATAAGAAAACTCGAAAGAAAAAGAAGAAGGAAGAGAGAAAGAAGCGAAAGAATAAAGATAAACTAGAACGCGATTTGGAAGCCTTGAGGAAGTCTTCGCTTCCTGATTTAGAACAACTTGAATCTAAATTGAGCGCCTACTACGCTAAAGTTGAAAAAGAATCTGCGGTGCTCAAGAAGTATGTATCACTAGTTTTCATTTAACAATATATTTAGTTTGTGTTTTCTTATTATCTGTGTTGTTTAACGGAGATTTCAGGTGGTCCACGGTTTTTTATTTACCAAAATATATGAGATACTCTTGTGTGTTAACACTATTTGAATGTTGAACGATACTGTCGAGAATCGACGCCAGGAGAACTCTTTGTTTTTGGAAATAAAAACTAGCTTCTATTTCTATCGAGACGTGTCGAAGAACGTGGAGTCAATAAATAACGCATTTTACTCAATTCTTTCGATAACGCATTGGGCTAATGAAAAGAAAACAAAATGAATTTGGGTTCCAAGTATATAATATACTGCGTCGAAAACTATGGTACATACTACGAAACACGACATGAACATGTCGTGCAAATTCAATAATAATTCTCAACCTTTAGGCATCGGCAATAATTCACTATACGTAATAACAGATTCTCCTCTAATAGCAACGCCGAGAAACTTGCCGAAAGCACTCGTAGGGAAGAAGAAATACGAAGGGAAAGGGAAAGAGAACGCGATAGGGAGAGGGACGAGGCCACTAAAGCCTATCACGAACGAGAACCAAGGGCTCCGTTGACTTCGCAACAACGCAAAGGTACCCTCCTTCGTTGTACGTTGCACAACTTGTAATTATTTTGTATTCAACAACTGTTCCCCCTTCCAGATATCCAGAGAAAACCAATCACGGATATATTCGAGCAAGAAGCATTGCTGATCCACCCCGAACCCAAACTAACTTTGGACACCGCTGCCCTAAACGCTAAGTGGAAAGCTGCCCAAGCTGCGAGGTACATAAGCAAGTGAGTGTCGATTTTTTAAAAGAATCAGCAAAATAAAGTATAAAACTTCAATAATTTTCTTCCGTTCCAGGACTAAGGAATCTCAAAAGTGGCCAGAAATTCAACCAGATAAAAAATCTGGGTTGAAATTGGACAGCGACGAGGACGACGACAACGAGCATGAAGAAAAACTGCAGAGAGCAGCTCTGGAGAAGTCATTGAATATAAGGAAACAAATGCAGCGTGAATTGGCGGAAAAAAGGACAACCGCTCCGTCGATGATTACGCCCGCCTTACCCCCTCCGCTACTGCCAAAGGAACCACCCTTGCCAAAACAAGCTCCCGTCAAGTATCCGACCCCTCAACCCCAGAACAAGTTTCAATCTTATAAGGACTCTTCTTCGATACCTCCACCCTCGTCTATTCCATCGAGTAAGTTCTCGTCAGGGAGTCTAGGTGGTAAATTTCAACCAATCGGTCAGAGTAACAGCGGCAATAGTCATCCGCCCGAGCCGCCTGGCCCTCGACCACCACCTGTGAAAACTCACAGCAGTGCCAAAGGCCCTAGAACTGATTCGGACAGTGAAAATGACCGGCGAAGACGCGGGGATATGAAGAAGCGGGAATCTCTTGGTCGGGGTGGGGGCGGTGGAGGCGGAGGCGGAGGCGGAGGTGGAGGTGAAGGGAACAATTCAAAGAGAATGAGCAGGGATCGACCGGGCAAACGTAACTCTAGAAGTCGATCTAGGAGTCGTTCGAGCTCCAGATCGTCCCGTTCTCGTTCGGGCAGACGTTCTCGTTCCAGGTCGTATTCTGGGCGAAGATCCGGAAGCTACGAGCGTAAATACAGTCGATCGCCGTCCGGATCTTACAGCAGATCAAGATCCAGGACTAGGTCGAGGACCTACAGTAGAAGCCGAAGTCGTAGCAGGTCCGGAGACCGTGGTTACTACAGGAAGAGACAATTCAGACCCTACAACAACAGGGGAACGTACTACAAGCCCCGTTTCCAGGGCTTTAATAACCAGAATCACAGAGGCGGTGGAAATTTCCAGAACAGGAATAGATTCTACAACAACAATCAGCACAACAATAGATTCGGAAATCGAAGAGGTGGGGGATTCAACAATCGTGGCGGCGGTCGCGGACGCGGTGGGAATAGAGGAGGCAGATTTTTCCACAACAAACAAAACTTCAGGGACTTCAGGGATCGCAGAGACTTCAGAGACCGGAGAGGCTCTTCGCGCGATAGATACAGCGACAGGAGTTACTCGCCCGATCCTATGAGGAAGGTGGACGAAGCCAAAGAGAAAATTAACAAGATGCTAGAGGGCGGGGATGAGGCTGGAGACAGAGAGAGAGAACCTCAGCGTGAAAGGGAGAGGGAAAGAGAGAGGGACAGGGACAGGGATCGGGATCAACAAAGCGGAGGAGGATCCTCTGGCGTTAACGTCGGTAAAAGACAGGACGGTCCGTTGAGTGAAGGGGAGGAAAGGGACGACGATGACTACGAGAGGTGGGGAGTGGGAGGGGGAGAAGGTGGAGGAGGAGGTGGGGGAGACTCAGCTAACAACAAGGTTGGTTAGGTAGGCTTTCGCACAATAATATAAAGAAAAGCCTCGCCTCGCCCTGCGACAAGATGCGAACGACTAGCCAGCCAACTAACTATCGTTTGTTGCCAGAGTAGAGACGAGGTTCTCCCGACCGGACCTGTCGACGGTAGCCTGGAAGGAAAGGAAATCTTCATTGAACGAATGAAGCAGAGAAGCAAGAATGTTTTAATGCAGAGAGCCCTCGCAGCCAGGATTTGGTAGACTCAGACCCAGAGCCTCGAATCTTCGTGCTACACCTACCAGATGCTCAGACCGGCTCTACTTTTGCTATCATTTATCCACGAAACAAAGACAGAGACGTTGGAGCCGGAAAATAGCCGAGATGTTTAACGACCAGGATTCTTGCAATTGAATCAAATCGACACGTCCCAAAGACACACATGTCCAGTCCACCTAGGCCAACTACTTTCCTGCCTCATTCATTCACTTATCCATGCACTTCATCTTCGCATGTTGTTAACATGACTGCGGCGCAGTTCACTCTTTGCAAGCTGTCCGTGATCCTTCATCGTTGGGTATTTTTTAAACTGAGCTTCTTTTTTACTCTATGAAACAAAAATGATTAACGTCAACGACTTTCAAATAATTACGATTTAAAAAAAAAAAAAGGAAAATACGTGATAAATGTTATTTTCAATTCTATCCCAGGTACTGAGGGTTTCAAGTTTAGATAAATTCTTTCTTGGGAACTGGAAACCCGAAAAATGTAATGAAGCCATAATAAATAATCTGGGGAAGAACAGTTTTCAAATCCCACAATAAAATTATTTCAATTGCGATTGAATTCTCTGTTGAAGAATGACTAGATATAATCTGAGGAATTAGTACTGACATTTTTTTTTTCAACGATTCATCGATATTCCGATTGTCGGTGTTTCTCGGTACCGCAAATCGCAACCTTCAACATGTGGATATCGCTCGTTCAACCAGGGCAGTGATTCTAAGCAATATTATGTACCATCGGCGTTTGAAAACGCGATTTGCTAGTCTGATTGGTGTTCAATCGTCATTTCTAATTTAAGTAGCGAATTTTCATCTTCTCGGAGACGGTAGCTCGCGTGTTTAGGGCAGACGATTAGCAAAATTCTGCAAACGAAATTCTACTGTTTATTGCATACAATCGAATTTTTACATATTATTTTTATCGTTGATAGTCTAGTTGCGACTCCCTCACTCGCACCTGATGAACTTGCGTTGAATGAACTGTGCAACGGTAGATTCGTAAAGAAATATATCAAATCGTTGAAATTCTATAATTTTTAGGCTTGTGGCTTGAAACGAAGCTTAGTTTACCACTGCTATCTTAGTTCGATAACGATGACCAGTTTCCTGCCTTTGATCATGAGTTTTGCAAAAATGCGTGGACATACATACACCTTTAAGTCGCTTGTGTGTGACGATTTAAACCTGATGCGAAATCCGGTTTATGTGTAAATTTATCCTTCCTGTCACTTAATTGCGAAATTGACAAGGTTCAGCCAAGAATCAACTTTATTAAAATATTATTACTATTATTAATCATTAATTATTAATTATGATAACAAGTTTCAAATAGACTTTATGTTATATCTGTCATCACGTTCAACTGTAAAAACTTGATATCCTATAAAAATATATTACACATTATAACACCATTGTTTTCGTTTAATATTTTATCCTTCACTCATTTTGAAGTGTGCAATGAGGAAATAAAAATCAGTATCGAAATTATCAGGGCAGATATATGGAAAAATTGCTAAATAAGTTTTCAGTACCTTCTGTCCCAGTTGGACACGTAAAAAAAGTTCCAATTGAAGATGTGGGCTGATTCGTCAAGCCTACATTGTCTTTGTTTTAAATTTGTCGTGCACCGTAATTATGCTGGAAAAGGGTAATGAATACATGAATTAAAGAACGGTAGCAACGATAGTATTATCCAACGTACTCCGCACAGTCATGCCGCGAAATACATTGAACGAGACTTGTTGGCTTATCAACAAGTTTTCGTTGACTAGGTCGTTGACTTTCCCAAATGAGGGGAATATATTTAAGGTTCTAAGGACTTTGTCATTCAAGTAGGAATATACTAGTTCTTATGACCTTTTCTTCAGACTACATTCATAAGGATTCTTCTGCGTCCACAATTATCTAAACTACCCACTGAAACGCGATTTGAAAGGACATATCACAAGCAGAAGATTGATTTTCGTTATTATCCCGCAGATATTTTTGATCGTCCCCATCATTCGGAATTCATTGATCCCAACGGGTCTGATCACACATTAAATTGCCACTAACTGATCGTGAGGCTATAGTCATTTCCATACACTTGAAAAACATCAATAATGATGTCTGTGGAATGGAAATAGAATGCAATTTACATATTATGATATGCTAAAATTGGACAGATGTGACCGGAGCGTAATAAATGTGGGTTACATCATTTTACTCGTGGAGAAACTATACCTTCGGGTTTTTACCTGGTATAAGTGAATCATCATGATCCTGGTTTGTAAAATTTCACCGCCGACGCGCACCTTGGGAGAGTTCCTGAAATTTTTTTCATCTGTCACGAATGACTCAGCGTCACTTGAGACTCGACAAGACTTTTTTTAAGCCCCGAAATTTCCAAATTTATTCTTCGATTCACATCAAATATTGAAACTCTGGACGACCTTGAGATAAGAAAAAAGAAACTAATTTAGACTGTCAATTCGTCAGCCTTTGCAGAACTTTCCGTTAATTTTTGTGCACAAAAAATAATATTATTTTATTAGAACTGTCGGCAACTCAACGACGAATTCGTGGTCAGCGACCCAAGAGACCTACGGGTACCATTCTCCACCCAAATCCAAAACTTTCAGATTATTTGTCAGCGAATTGGATCCACTATTTTCGAATCCTGCGAATCTGCTCTCAGGTTCAATCGAAGTCTGAACATTTTTAGAATATTTCACCAGCATATTGGACTTGCTATTTTGAAGTTTGCAAATTCAATTTCAGATTCGTGATCGGTGATACGAAAAAAATCTCCCGATACGAATTTTTAATCACATCCGTTCATCGCAAGATATCGTTTGTATTTTATTTTTCCGAATGTTAATTCAGATGATTGGAAAAGTAATGAGCCACCAAAGCCAAAATCTACACAGTTTTAAGTCTGGAAAAGCGGCGTCAAGACCAAAATAATAAAAGTCCGGTTACTCGTTAAATTCTCGAGATATCGTTGGACAAAAAATTGATCACATTCTTACATATACGCACATACAAGCACACACAGGTGTCCATCAGAAAATGACCGGAAAACTCAAATTTCCATTTTTGGGGTGATTACAATAACTTTCTCTTTTCTCTGAAAACAGAGAAGCGGGAAGTTGAAAATTGATCAGCTAAGTTAATTAGGTGTTGTAGGAATAACGTAGAAGAATGTCCTTGGAATATGAACCGTTTTCTATTTCCTAATATCAAAGGAAGTTGAATCTTAAGTTATGGCTAATTGTACAAGATTAATATTTTTATATCATTTACTTGAAAGTCATGATTTCAGTAATATTTCAAGTTCAGTGATCGGATCAGAAAATTTCAGAAGTTTCGTAACCAGAGCTATAGTGATCTTTCAAAATGTAAACGAATTACTGCGTGCATATCGAAACACGAAGATCACGATTTGACCGTAACCGAGTGAAATGCAGACATCAGTTTCACAACAGTGTGGGTAAACCCGTTAATCGCTTCTATAGAACGCAGGAATCGCGCTGGTCAAGGTGTCTCTCGTGGACCGGACTTCAGCGTCATCGACTTTACCCCACTTTTTACGACGTTTTTTTTTTCATAACGACGCCAGAGTTGAGTACGAAACTCACATCGAAACAGAAAGGCCATCAAATGTTAGCATTGATACGTGCGTTTTAGGCCAAAGTAGAAGACTTTGAATAAAATTATATCGGCCCGATGCTAGAGAAGCACCTGTAGGTCCTTTGCCATACTAAACATTTCGTAGCTGAAAAAATAACAGATGAGGGTCGATTTTTGAATATCTAGACCACATATTCAAGGCCAAACATATGACTAGGTCAACATAAGGGAATATTCAAACTCAAATTATGTTCGTCACAACGAAAAAATTTTTTCACCACACCTGCACGGAAAGTACGACTTTTGGCCCGCTGCATGAACGGGAAGTCGTGCTTTCCGATGCAGGGGGTGGTGAAAAATAGTATACAACCCACGGGAGTGAAAAAGGCCATCCCAAACTGCGTTCTTGCCACCCTCGCCTTCGGCTCGGGTGTCAATCTCACATGCAGTTTGGAATAGCCTACTTTCCCTCCCTAGGTGTGTAATATACTAATCCACGTCAATTGTATTTATCTTAGGTTTTCCACTGCGAAATAATGAATACATTTAAGGTGAATAAATTTTGTCGTTGTGACGAACATAATTTGGTTGCCCCAAGTAAAAATTCACTTGTAACAAATATATTTTTTAGTACGTTAAGATTTGAATAAATCGTTTTTCTGGATGCACTCAATCTTTTTCTGGGTGCACCTCATCGAATGAACTTATCTGAGAATCGAATCAGTCAACTTGTACCTAAAAACATTACTAGGGTGATTCATCTGCACACTGAACTCATCGGTCAATCAATAAATTAATAAATACTTCATTTTAATAAATTGAATCGAGAGATCTTCTTCGAGAAACTTCCCCCACCACAACCTTAAATATCATTAGTAAATACTCACTGAGCAATAGATAAGCTAACCGATTACTCGAAACGGATCATTTTTCTTCAGTGCAGTTTCCTAATTACGCGTCAGGTTTTGTCCTGGCATACAATATACCGAATAGTTTTCTACATATGAATAACGATATTGGGATCAAGTGTAGCGAGGCGCTAATAGGATACACGTATCTGTTATTTAATCGGTTGGTTGTCCGCTGAAGTTGAATGTTTTACGATCACCTTTATCAAGGGGTACGACCCGTTCCTGTAATTTCGTATGCGAACGCGCGATATCGACGCGTATTTAAACGCCGCCGGCTTCTGCAGTCCTCACTCGTTCTTCCGAAAGCCAACAAGCAAGAGCTACCGACTGCAACCATGAATCCAATTCCGACAATCGTCACTCTTCTGGTTCTTGGTGCCATAGCCCTGACCAACGTTGCTGGACTACCAAGCCAAAATTCCAACTCTGCAAACACACTTGGAGGTGGTAAGTCGGAAACTATTTATCTAGATCTTTAATAATTCTTGATTCAATACACCTACGTATAGGATCGCAATATTATGGCATTGAATGTATCGACGGGTCCTAATGAAAAAAAGGTATATCTCCAAAATCTACTAAAATTTTTATTGTGCAAATGTTAGGTGTCAAAAAGTCCGAAATACAGGGTTGAATCATTATAAATGTCAATATATTCTCAACATTAAGCGTTTCAAAAAATTATTGCGGTTGATCAAATCGATTCAGAAAAGGAGAAAAGAAGAACTTCTGATTCAACTTGAGCGTCCATTCCATTAAAATAAACAAGCCGAGTGATACATTCATCTACTAATCTACTATAATGAAAAATGTGGATCAACCAAATTTGGAAATATTTTTATACAATGTGCATGGAGTTAGTCTAGCGTTGATAGAAATTAGGTAGTATTTTATTTATACAGCATTTATTAAATCAAGGTTTTTTTAAACTATTAAAACTTGTGTTATTTTTTAATCATGTAGATTTATTTTTTATTTTTCGATATGAGGCTGATGATTTACACTTGGAATTTTCAAACGCTGTTTTCTCAGCCAAAACACATTCGATTGATGTGAAATTGATATCAGTGACGTAGAAAAACTTAATGAAGGGCTTGATAATCGTGGATTTTCGAAAATCGAGACGTAATAACAGTTTTTTCACAATATTGTTCTGTAATCCAAGGAAGTGCTGCCTCTCCCCACGAGGGGCAGCACCTCCTTGGGTTACAGAACAATATTGTTACACAAAATTCTGATTATGTCTTTCGATTTTTGAAAATCCACGATTGGCAGGCCCTTCATTAAGTTTTTCTACGTCACTAATATCAGTTTCACGTCAATCGAATGTGTTTTGGCTGAGAAAATAGCGTTTGAAAATTCCAAGTGTAAATCATATCGAGGTCACGTGACTTTCATGCATTATATTACGAAACCGCGGAAATGATGAGAATAGTTCGGGCACTTTTGTTTGTGAGTTTGGATTTGCGTCTGATCCTTGAATAGAATTCTTTTCGCAAGGAAAGCCTTGCATGATAAATGCGCCGAAAACGACTTACGGAACTTGACGAATCCGTTAGGCAGTTAGGCAGGATAATTTATTTTTTGCGTTGTATAAAATGACGTGTTTAGTAATCTTTTGTTTTCGGCGGTTTGGTTATACAGATATTATTCCACCGATGCCTGCGATTCACCGATCACCGTGACACCTGTATTATTAACATGCGCATTTTTATTAACCTTGCTCATTGTTAGTCACTCTGACCTGACTCTTTACTCCTACCTATCTGTTCCTTCACGATTGACCATATCATTTATAACTTCATTGACATCCTCTTACAACGTTTATGACCTAATCCACTTATCCCAAGGTGAACATAATATATCGCTGACATCACTTATCCAACCTCTCGGTTTCTTCCTTCGCACATCTACTGAAATTGACGAATACGGATTCTGGAATTACATGAAACCAAAACGCCATGAGTCCTCCCCTACTGAAAAAGTTGATGTGATAAATCATATAATGTTATCAGCGGAATCATCTCGTCATTTATCATATGATTTATCTTGTGAATTTGACCAAATATGTGGAAAAGCACATAATAATTCGTGTATGCATGACCCATCAGATATATTATAAAACAAATTACGTGATGAACTATATGATTTACCATATGATTTTCGATACATTATATCTGCTGATGCGTGCCTGTATGATTTATCATGTGATTTTTTACATATTCGTCCGAAATCAGAAGGTAAATCATATGATGAATGACATGATGATTTCGCTCATAACATTATATGATTTATCACATCAACATTTTCAGTAGGGTCCAGCCACGACTTCGTTCATCGAAAGACCAACACGTTTGCAGCTTTCTGACTTTTCCCTGTTTTTCTACTTTCAGAAAGTCCCTGGGCAGCTAGTCCATCGAGCTGTAGCCGTAGCGAGGTTTGGTCAAGATGTAACGGTAACCCAACCTGCCAGAAAACGTGCGACAATTACAACGATGCCATTGCCTGCACCCGAAGCGGACTTTCAGCGAACATATGCTACCCTGGTTGTGTCTGCAAGGACGGTTTCGTACGCGTCGTACAAGGAGACCAGTGCATACCCATCGACAAGTGCTCAGGAAGAATCCAGCACTAAGAAACCACTCCTCCTTTGACTATTGGCGTAGATATATTCCGTCATTCTCCCACCTGTTCAAACGATTCCCCGCTAACTTGAGCGGTTTTTAGGTAATAAAAAATGCACTGTTAAACTTACCTGTCTTGTGTACTTTTTTGCTTGTTGTAATTAACCGTTAGACGAATGATTAATTTTGGTGCAGAGCCGCAATCCTAAGGCTGGGTTATGGTGCCAATTGATCTGATCTTAGAAAGGATCAATGATTTCGAGTTGGGAGAGGCATCGGGTATAACCTTAGGGTCGGCCGGGTCCGTTAATCGTCATTTTAATAACCATTATGCAAATTATGAATTAAATTGTCAGCGACAGACCTGCGAGCAGCCTTTGGGGCTGATGGGAGACAATTAGCCGAGCATTGTCCGTTGTCCGGTCCACGGGTGACTTCGGTACTCCCACCGACCGCCCGTCAAGTTGTAATTCCTCCATCCGCTTTGGCGAACCAAGTACCTACTCTTCTTCCGACTTCTTAATTCCAAATACAAGTTTATTCACATCCGCCTCCATCCGGACTTCGGAGAAACGTATCACTTTATTTCCGTTCGCAATTTCATCGCACAATGAAATGTATTCACCGTTAGATTGGAACGTGAACGATTTAGGAGGGCACATTAAACTTCTTGGAGAATTTTTCATAAGGGATCAGAGCATAAGGAAGAATTCTTCTCGCTTATGATGTGCGGTAAGAATCGAATAGATTCAAGAATCACAGGGGCCGTAAGGGGGACGCGGTTGATGATGGTGAACGTGGTTCGAGGTAGTGGGCGGGGGAAGAAGAGATAAGTTTTTACCGTAGGGTTACTAACTTACGGACTCGGCATTGTTGAGTTCCCGTGACGGGAGGACAATGCGCGTTCAGGACACAATGCTTCACTCTGAAATCTGAAGGCAGTCTTGACTACCAACTTACGCTGCAGCCTCCGACCATATCTTGAGTTTCGTCTTCGATTCTTCGACGTCGATTTCACGCGAACCACATTATTCCGTACGTCTGGGTCGCGACATCTCATTGTTGACCCCGAATAGATTGATCGAAAATTTTCTGAAAAAGAAGAAAAGAAAAAGCTATATCGATTTTTTGAGCCGCGAACGCTGCCGGTTTGACTTCGTGATTCCACGCGCAACTTTCAAGTATCTCGCGTCAGAGAGTCGCTCTTGGTTTTTCTGTTTCTCCCTGTCACAAAGGGACATTGTTTCAGCCCCATTTCTATAGACACAAACGTAGGCTAAAATACTCTCGCGTTGCACGGACTTAGAAGTGCGGGGCAGACATACCCACGAAACGCCCCGCGCAAAGCGTGTACGTAGACGTTCTGATATACCTACACAAGTAACCGGGCTGACAATCCTTTCTCGTACATTCAATGGTCGTCGCCACTCGGCATTCTTTTGTCACTGTTTATTGTAGGCCTAGTGGAGTACTTACGGCATACCCGGAGAAGAGGCGGCGGTACAGGACGAGAACCGGGGGTTGAGCCGGTGGTAGAGGTGGAGTAGAGGTGAAGGGACACTCAAATCCGTAGCGGACCTACGTGAGTGCGATGGGAATTGCACGAATTGCGAAATGTCTCGACGACCTCGAAGAAACTCGCGAATGATCGAAAAAACTGAAGCTCGAATCGTAAGTAACCCTTTACTCGGACTATCATGACTCTCGCTACAGCAAAGAGACAATTTACGAGGTGGGACTAACTTCCAAATTTCACTATTATCTAAGTGGGTCCGGGAAGAGTTCTTCAGAGACTTGAAACTACATGGCACGAAAATATATTTTCCAGAAAAACCTCTCTGGGGCAGACTGCAATGCAATTTTGAATCCTAGCTTATTAAGTTGACCTTTTTCACTTAAATGTAAAATGTAAAAAGTCAGTGAAAAAAAAGGTTGTCGGCGTTGATATTCGAATGTTGATAGTAACACCGTCATACCTACTTGTATAACAATGAGTTTCGATTCTGGCATAGGGAAGACTGGGAGGATTTTTGACCACCTTTTTCTAGCTTCATCTTGTTTATATGTATATTCAGGTGCAGGTATGTTATCTCTAACAATACCACGCAGAATGTACCTGAATTGTTTGATAATTTTTTGTGCATCAGGAACAATAGTATATTACGAGTTGCGACTCGTCCACAATATTTTTTTATAGTACGTGCATGAAAAGTGGGGTATTGCATGGCAGTTTTGTGGGATGCAAGCGGCCGATTGCATGCAGGGATTGTTATAGGGTTGGGCTTGCGCGTGGGCAGTCTAAAAGTTTTAGACCTTCCTCTCTTAGGCTAAACTTAGTCCACTTTCTTTCTTGTTCCGCTGGACGAAACGACTGACGCAAAGTTGAAGGTCATGTCCCGCTACTGCCATGAAACCCCCCACATTTTCATGCACGTATTATAAAAAGTTGTTTCCCGTTTCATCGAAGCGCGTGATTGTGGTCAAGCTTACCGAACAGAATTCCATCTCATGATCTCCATCACCGATCGCAAACCGACGCGTATTGAATACCAACCCTTAAGTTGAGCACAAAAGTTTTATTTTATTGTTCGATACGCAAATTTTTTGTTCGTGTTACCACAGAACGATACAAGACTGAATATTCTGATACATATTGCGAAAATGATCTCATGTATTCAACAATCTCGCAGTTTATTAATTTTTTTTTTAAATTCTTGAATTCTCAAACAATGATGAACGTTCGTCCGATGAATCTCTTTCTTTCACTGTTCCTTAGATCAATCAGTCGATGGGAATTCTTAGGGTCAGATTTTCATCAAGCCTTGTAGCTAGCAGCATGTTGACTGTGGATGATATTGAGGCAGTGAAACTGTAGCAGTGTGCGGAAGGCGAGCGACTGCCGTGGGGTGATTAATATCGTTCCTTAGACTTCATCGATGCTCGATCAAGACGGGGTACGCTGTGGGGTATAGGATGGGTCGGTCCATTTGTTTCTTCCGGTCTTCCGGATACTGGACGCAGCGTGAAAGTAAAATGTGAACAAATATGAATTTTCCACTGTTTTATTAGGGCTCGATTTTGCACCGTGTCCCGACGGTTCGTAATTTTTATTTGCCACAAACCACCCTCCACTCGAATCCACTTCGAGGGGCTCTTACACGCCGCAATTAATATCGACAGAGACGAACTCGGTGGCGCCCACGCCGCCTGCTTTCGCCTAGAGCTTCCTTCCTTCCTCTCAGGCTCTCATACAAATATGAAGCTTCGGATATCGGTTATTTCGCACACACAGGCACGATTTCTACACGTGAATATGAATCTCTGTATCATTCGGAACTCGAAGCAGTTTCCTACTTCACACGAGTTTCTTACACCCACTGATTGTCGATTGATCATTCAAGTCATTCGCGGAATAAAAATGATACGTCCTTGGATGGCGTTATCACTATACCTACTTTGTTTCATGAAAGTAGTCAACCAATTCGATGGATTTTCGCTCGTAATATAACAGCATGTCAGAATAGTAGAAATGGTACAGTCTATCTATTAAACAGAATGAATATTAGAATTATTATGAAATGCTCGGAAGACCATATTTTGAAGTATCTATACTCCTCCAGTAGAAAATCTGATACAGCAGAGCAATCTCTCTCTTGGCAACGACCATACCATGTTTTCAACACCACCGTTTCTCGTAAAAAAACGTGATAATTATCTAGTTCAGTTTTCTTACTGCGCCTATTTCTGGACATAAGATCGAAATAATGATAAGTGAAATATTAGTCGCTACGGGTTCATATTTATAAGATACTGTTCCCGAAGAAAAATGTAACCCTCATCACAGTAATTGAAAAAACTATGCCACGCTGTTTTGAACAGTGCGTTAGTTAATCTAAGCAAATTTTGTCAAACTGATCTCGTGTTATTGGAGATATACGTTACATAAACGTTTATGAAAAAAAGGACCGGTTCTCGTCCGATCACCGTAGAGCAACATTGGTCGCGGTCAGTACTTGGATGAGTGACCGCTTAGGAACACCGCATGCTGTTGGCGTGTCTCTTAATTTTCTTGTTTATCCATTTTATGTTAATGAAACAGTAACACTCTATTTTCTTTCGCCTTTGTTTGTCGAAATTGGGATCAGTTACACCTTCGCGAATTCCGAATGTCACCAAATTTGTGAGCAGGAACATAAAGCAAACGATATTTTCGAGGGATCTTTTGCAACTTTCGAGACGGTTGACTTTCACATAGTGAATTGAAACCACACTTTATAATCTACACCTTGAAATCAAGAGAGAAAATGAAACGACAATATACAGAGTTGGTAAACATTATTTTTTCAGCTTTCAAATCATTTTCGAACAAGTTTTTTCGAGTCTACTGTGCTGGAAATAAACTTTTCCGCACGCCGTCCGTAAAGTTCGATTTTACGCACGCAAGCGTGCGTGTAATCGGACTTTACGTGCGTTTGTGATAAAAAATTTTGTTCGATACATGTGCGAAAGTTGTTTTTCGAATCGAATATACTATTTCACCACACCTGCACGGAAAGTAGGGGAGAGTCGGCTATATCGTACCACTTTGGACTTTGGAATTTTTTAAATTTTATTTTCAATTCGAATATCATGGACATATTTTTTTTTGTACTCTACATTCATTTATGATTCACCAGAAAAATCGTCGTTCTTTCAGTTTAATAGTAAAGGTATCAAAACAATTTTTTTCTAAACCCCTGCAAACGGTACGAATTAGCCAACCAGTAGGGTAAATCGTACCACCGGTTAGGTAAATCGTACCACTCTTAAGAGAAGAGAAAATAGGCATATTACTGGTAACACATATCACTTGATTTCATAAAACTTTGGAATATTAGACAATCCAATATGCTATACTAGCAGAAAAACATTTTCGATACAATTATAATGTGTAATATTGTGTATGACCTATTTCAATATTATTTTTCAACAAAAAATACGACTTGTAGGTAATTAATGTATCGTAAGTATTTCGTATCAATGTTGGTTATCGCAACTGTCATTATTTGCGAAAAAAAGTGAAATTTTATTTTGGTTCCGGACTTACACCCAGGGTAGGTATACAGTACGTACCCCGGTACGATTTACCCGACGAGCATCGGTACGATTTAGCCGACTACGCGTTATTTTACAAAAATATCTCGCATTTTGCTCATAGTGACCATAACCCAAAAGTCAATGCGGCAAAATAATCAGGAAGGATCACACTTTTAATTCATCATTACTGAAAAGAGTTACGTGGGTCCTCACAAACACAATAGTCTTAGGGTTGACTGTCGAAAACCATATTGAATACTACTGAAATAGATAATTGCGCGTATCTTTTCGCCGATCGCGTCCAGTCGCGTCTAACTCCGTTTTCGCGTTTCTCGACCGTAAAACTTTGATATTATGCCACCAGATCGCGAATTTTTCAACGGGTATTCGCGATCTCGAAGTGGTACGATTTACCTGGTGGTACGATATAGCCGACTCTCCCCTACGACTTTCGGCCCGCTGCGTGAACGGGAAGTCGTGCTTTCCGATGCAGGGGGTGGTGAAAAATAGTATACTGCCCACGGGAGTGAAAAAGGCCATCCCAAACTGCGTTCTTGCCAACCTCGCCTTCGGCTCGGGTGTCAATCTCACATGCAGTTTGGAATAGCCTACTTTCCCTCCCTAGGTGTGTAATATACTAATTTCACCCGACTACGATAAAATGACCGTATTTTGCCCCTGAAACGCGGGTCGAAAGTCGTCAATTTCGGACCAGAGGGAAGAAAAGTCGATTGCCGGGCAAAAAAGTAGATTGCTGGGCAAAAAAGTAAATAGCCGGGCAAAAAAGTAAATTTCCGGGCAAAAAAGTCCACTTTCTTGCCCGGCAATTTACTTTTCTGCCCGGTTAATCACTTCTCTTCCTTCTGGTCAAAAATTGACTACCCACTTTCCACTCGCGTTACAGCGACGGAATAAGGTCATTTTATCGAAGTCGGGTGAAAAATAGCATATGCCACACGGGAGGAGCGCAATTTTAACCTCGTGTTCGTGCTGCCCTCGCTGCACTCGCTTCGCTCGTGCCTCGGGCAGCAAACCTCGCACTCGGCGAAAATCGCGCTCTTTCCTCCCTTGTAGCATAATATACTATTTCGGGTGATCCAATTTTAGATCTATGGATCTTAAACTGTTCAGAAGGAATGTCTGTACAGAAAAAAAACAAACTATTTTCGATACATAAATTCTGACTCAATTGATCATGGAAAGTGACGTATGCCGAAAGGAACCGATAACAGTTAAATGTTGATCGGATCAAGAGTTGCTTGCCTAATATGTCATACCTGTATCTGGGTATCTTTCCTAACCAGTTTGAGACCAGGCAATCTGAAATTGAATCACTTGCAGAGTTTATTTCTTTCACATAATATCAGATACACAGAAATTATTTCGAAAATTCGAACTGTACCATTTTTAATTTGGAAGTTTCAAGGTGTTTGTCCCCCTTCAGTACAAACCACAGCTGGTATGCAATGAGGGATCGTTTGAACTTTCCGTCCTAATATTTGTTCATAGGTTATTTGTCGGACGTAATGCCCTGATGAAGAACAGTTGTAATCACACCTTTCAACGTGTTCCTCTGTGATTGAATGAATCACGATTTGAAAATTTATGAGATAAAGGCTTTGTTCTGCGATCAATTTTGCGTGGTAATATTTGACGAATATGCCAATAGACAAAGCCATAACAATAACGTACATAGCTGCATGATGATCTCGGTTTCGGGCCACTAATATCTGCACACTGCACAGGGCAGGGTATGTGTACTCGGGAAAGTGCTTGTACAGATTACGATTAACGACGGCGCGGTGGCCAGACCTGTATTCGATCAGGGGTTGTCGTTGATAGTTCGATGATGTAACGTGGGCAATAAAGGGTCGAAGTAGAGGACGGAGGACGATGAAGATAGTATGAGGGATGGAGATAGCGACGGGGACAGAGTTTGACGTGGGACGGTGGGCAGCCTCTCGCCAGTCGCTGGCTCGCCACGTCATCGTAAGACCTCTTTGTTCTCCAGCAATTTCAGCGGCATTGTTGCCGTCAACAATGTCTACTTGACATCGTCGCTCTCGCTCGCTCCCACATTGTTAACCCATCTCCATCCCTCTTAGACCCAACGCGTATAAAGTCTGCGCGAAACGGAGCAAAGTTCGCCGATTTTTATCTTCGCATCAATCGCCAGTCTATTTCTTCAGATATGGTCAATATAGAAAAAAGCGAATGCCACCTTTATTCAGCTTTAAACATCCGCGCCCCGTCAGTCGATGCCGTTTCACCTTAGTCCGTTCGACGTATAGCTCTCGCGTACTGACGTAGAGACAGATAGAGAGCCCCTTCTCCCTCCCTCTTTCTAACTGTCCGTTCATTGTCCACATTGTTACCCTCGCTCCGTCCTCCTCCAACGCTCATTGTTTCGTCGGCATTGTTTGACGCAAGCGCGTGTCTTTCCCTGTCCATCGTTAAGGTCCAACCATTGTCTCCTTGTTGTTGTGCTTCTCTCATACTCTCTCATACCTACTATTCCTGCACGGTGGTCCGCGACGAGTTCACCTCTGCCCTCTGGGTCCTAGGAGAACATATGCAGTAGCTCTACAACGTTTGTGGTTCCACACCAAGATGCTTGAAAGCTTCCTTATAAAAAGTCCTCAATTATGGTGTAATGGGCAGTTTAACTCATGGTTGAGATGTGTGACCATTCGTCGTTTTTCGCCCATGCGCTCATTCGCTTGGTCGATTCCGAGGCGAACAAAGCGGTCCAAGTTTCTTTTATTCTGCCGACGTGAGTCCGACACAATACGCTAATTTCATAGGTGTATCGACTGTACTGCGAGATTAACGACGAAACGAAAGCCGACCCAAACAATCCGCATGCGTGCAGGACACATTAAGTCGGATACTCCTGCACATGCATGGCACACTCGCATCTTGGGCCACACCGCCACATTACGCTGAAAGGAGTCTGCTCACGGCTTAGAGGGCAAATATCTCAGCAGTCCTTTCCCTGTGGCTGCGCCCAATTAAATCAACACGTGTTCAGTCCCCGGTAGGACAGCAAGAGTCGATAGACACGGGGCGGTAGCAACAATGGAAAAAATCTGCAAACGTCAATCTGGACGTAGCGTAATTGCACTGGGATTGGGGACGTTCTAAGAGCCCAAACTCGACATCCGCCCTTTCTTCTCTTGGAGATTGATACTAATTTATGGTCGACTGGTCATTGACGTCAGTAGAATCGTTGATGGGAAAGCGAAATTTACTATATTGGACTCTCCGGTCAATAAATGAAGTCGGTTTCTGAATAAGAAAAAATAGTCGTATACGAATCGCGCATCTACGTTTAATTAGCATGAACAGCGGTCGGCCCTCGAGCCTCGACGTACCGGCTGCTCACCGCGGCGCGGGCGGCGTAGTTGAAGCGTTAAAGTTAAATGACGGTTGGTGGTTGCTTATTCTTCCCGACAACTGATGCTTGATAATCTGCCACCCTACCGAACCGCCCACGCTCCCGCAGCCGACCGTTCGGCCTTCAACTCTCAATTCTACTCAATAGTTCGCTGCCGGCGAGCCAATTTCCCGAACAGATCAACGTAGTTATACGTAGTCTGCAGCCATCCAGACTAAGGATTGCCCTGGCAATTGCGTGGTCCCGAGATTCCTGCAGGTTATCGGAGTGACTATACCTATTTACTAATTTCTCATCGATAATCGTTTCAGCTCACAATCAGTTTCTTTTCGGTATTACAGAAAAGTACAATAGAATATTTTTGTCAGATTTCAAATGATGGCCACCTTCCTCACGGTGACATTTTCACCCGACTCCTACCCTACCCGGACCCGCAGTCCGACATTCGCCCTCCTGCACCGCCAAATTTTTCCGTCACATTTGCCTTTGTCTCGCAGACAACAATGCCGCTCGTCCTGGGATGACGTAAAAATATGTGCACCGCTATCTCTCAGCACCTTCCATTGTCGCGGGTGACTCAATGCTGAAATTAATTTGTTAAAAACTCCTAGAACGGATATTTCAAAAGCTTTCTCATCCTCCCCTCCAACCTGCATTGTATTTCCCGAGCCCATATTTTCGTTATTTAGAGGATTTTGATTTCACTACACGGGGGCACCCGATTTCTTGTACCTACACCGCACGTGTCTCGTAACAGAGCCATACCGAATGCTGGTAGAGATGTCTGACGTCATGGGGTGATATTGTGAAGAAGCATGACCTGCGAATAACGAAGCTGTGTTTTCCGTTTAATTAGAATCCCGAAGTGATCCCTCCATTCTCAGGCAGATCTTACGCTAATCCACGTTGGCGATATTAAGACGTTGCGCCATCAGGCTTCGCCTCCCTCGTCGTATACCACCAGCTTCCTCGATCTTAATTATTCCACCTGGCACACGTTATACGATAAAATTATACGCCACTCACTTACTTGCATGCACAAAAGGGCTATACCTTCATATCTAGCAGATATTGCCTCCGGATTTTCCGCATCAGAATTTTGGCCCATATTCTGATTCATCAGTCTTTCTAAACGTGCGTGCATGTCATCAACGACGTGAAGTCAAAGCTCAAAACACCATCGACGTCCTCGTCAAAGAAGTAGTAATCCTGGGTCTGAGGTTAAGGGTCCAAGTGGCAATCAGCAGTCTGGACTTCCGCTGATGGAGTCGTTGGGTCGAGATGTGACAGGCCCAGGTTATCCACATATAATTAATCGAAGGCATACATATTCAGACGTTAGATTGCCCGGGGAGTTTGTGAAGCAATTAAGTCTGCCAGATAGCCGATTGGTGATTGAAGTCTGCAGAACAGAGGTGGGACTCGTCGAAGGTGCAGCAGAAGTTGGAAGTGGTGCAGAAAGGCGTGCAGAAAAGGCAGCAGAATGCAACGAATTTGTAAGAGCGAGGTCTCTCCTTGCATACGAAATGTTCGCCCCCATTGTTAACCAAGCGACGCTCTTTTGTCTACCACCGGGCAGAAACGAGGCTAGTGCAATTCCGCGATCGTCCCGTCACCTATTGATCTTCGTCTGATCATTTGCATGCTTATTGTTCGAATATCGAGTAAAATTTTTATCGCAGTGTTTTATGGCCAACCTCATAGTCCGTTAAAATATTCAATGACGAGGTGTATATTGTATGCAGGTAGTGCATGCACAGATTGGTCAAATGCCCAAAGCCCAAATATTTCAGTACCTACACGCGGTTTTAAAGTCAAAGGGTGATTTTACCTTGAAGTTTACAAGTTTATGAGAGAACTTTGCGAAGCATACGTTCGGAATTGCGTGTGCGGGCGGTGCAGGTGGTGAACTCGCGGTGAACCCGGCGAGGGGGTTCTGAAGTAGAAATCGTATATAGAGAATCATGAAGTTGTTCGACAGCGCCATAGCTGGTTCATTACGCGTCCATTTGCCGTCAACTGAAAGACACCAATTTATAATTACGTTCAATAGTACCAACAGCGTACCCGCGACCCTGCCGTTGACTCTAGCATTCAATATTACCAGCCATTGTGTTTGGATTCTATACTACCACCTCTTCGCTCTTCGCTCTTCGCTCCGCGCTCTTCCTTCTCTGCCAATCCCTTTTCTCGCAGTTTATTATCATGTATATATACTCATACGTTTATACTTGACATCTACTATTTTACAAGAGTCTCCTAATTTTCTTACGGGACGGGAAACTTCCCAAAGAAGAGGGACAATATCCCTAAATAGCAATACGACCTGGTTCCTCCGGATTTTGGTAAAACTTGTCAAACAAACTTGTACTGTTCCATTGATCACTTGTTCATTTAACGAACGAATGAATTCCGTGGTCTTCTTCCTCCAATCATCGACCACTTGTGATTGATGTAAATGCGTAAAGGATTTCGATAAAGAAGAAGTTAGAAGAACGGTAGACGCGAGGCGTCGTGGCGCAGCGTCGTCGGCAGCCATGTTGAGGGGCGGCAGTCTTTTATTTCGCAAACAATGGAGGAGCGCTTTGTTTCAGGCATTGTCAGGCGGACAGTAACGCGCGCACAAAAGTTATAATGAAACTCTCTATTTATTTAAATGTATAGGTATATAGATATATGTATAGGTATGGGTGTGGAGTGGACTCCCTTACTCCAAAACCTGGGAACCCCCTTCGGGGCCACACCGGGAGTTTTTATTCCGTGTTCTTTTATCCCGGTATCACATTTACGGAGCCATTCTTTCCGTAACAATTGTCTCCTTAATACGATATACCTCGTCTCGCTTGTCTCCTCAAAAGGAACTTCCCTCTCGTTTTATCCCTAACCCCCCTTTATTCTCTGGCTCTCTCTACCCCTCGCGATTCCAATGCCACACTCAAATACACTCACTGCACTCTTGAGCTTTCCTCCGCGACCACCAGTCATCGAGCTACCAGTATTCCCCATCAGCGGTACCACCGCGCGAGGAGAAATTATACTCGAAAGTGGGTACGAACCGAGACGCCAAAGTGGCTGCTGCAGTTGCACTCCTCCATCCGGTGCTCCGATGTAATCTGATATCGATATGCGGGAGTAACAACCTCAAATTAAGCCCAATTGGTTAATAGCTCAATACGCATCCACTAATGCCCTACAATCTGACCTGAGAGCTTGGAACCATTTCATTCACGGTACTACGAGTATCGAGTTCCCTACCAGTATAATAATTCTTCTCATACTGTTATTGTGCTCATGAGACACAACTGCAATCGAAATCATCGAACTCGTCTTGTGTCATGTATCGTTGGTAGTTTTTCGTAACGCCCGCTTGCACAGTTCGATTTTTGGTACATGAGTACCGTCAGGCAAATATCACAGTTCCGCACAGTGCGCAAAAGTAAAGGTGCCACATATTGGTCTGCTTTTCGCACAAGGGCTCGTTAGCGTGAGTAGAGATAGAATGCAATAGAAATCTGGCATATCTCCGAGGCGTGAAAGTGAGCAAAGGATGCTGTTTAATGCTGTTTAAAGCTTTTGCAAATTATTAAGTAATTATTTTATTGAAGGCCAAGAGCCGTGACAGCGCTGTCTGTACGAGGGCGTGGAGCGGCGACCGAGTCTGCCGGAAACGATTGTTGAGTCGTTACGGTCAATGTTGTGACGGTCTTCTGAAGTCTTCAGCGAACCCCACGAGTTTCTACGAATTTTCACTATCCTGATGTAATGTGATTGCCTTGAACAGGTGTGCCTAAAATTCGGAATGAATAGCAATCGGGGAATTTTTCTTTGGCTGAGGGAGTTATCGAGGAGCGTTATTCTCTTTCAGTTTGAGACTCTTGGGGTCTCTGGAAGGGGGACCGCTTCTGTCAAAAAGTGTGATTTGGCGTGGCGAACGCGAAACCAGCGGTCGAGATCCTTTGGAAATAATACAGAAAAAGAGAGAGAGAAAAGGAAAAAAAGTAATTTTCGACCCCCTCACCCTCTCTCGCCTCCCGCAATCTTTTATCCGTGCTACAAAACCACGCGCACCCAGAGCTCGAGCCACGCGTTCGTTTCTAACGCATTCAAAGGAATAGATTCTTTGTGGTTGTGGCTGGGTCCCGGGTCCTGGGTATACGGTGATGGGGATGGGGACGGGGATGGGGTTGGAGGACGCCTTTCAACGCGTTGAATGAATCAACAACGCAGAGATGATATCGGGGGTGGCCGTAACAATGCTACGAGCTTGTAGCAGGGGGCTTGGAGGCGGAGGGAACCCGGCGTGCCTTGTCTGCAAGACTACCGTCCTCGTGGAGACGTGGCAAAGATCCGGACTGAGGAGTTTTACTCATTTTCACAAGTGGCGTCTCACGTTATGTCCTTGAAAATTCTAGCTGCTTTCCTGTATGGGAAACGCCAAGTGGCGCCACGAGCGGCGAGATATCGCAACTTTTGGTCTACAAATACGCGCAATTTAGGTCTGATTCCCAATTATGTTAATATATAGATGATTTTATATAGATTATTTTGCCATGGAAACGAACTCACGAAGTGTCATGTTCAATCCCTTTTGTAACGATAATTGAAGGTGTTCGTCGGAAGTGTGGTTCAGAAGGGATGATCTTGACCACCTTGAGCACTGATATCGTTTCGTCTAGACGACACCCTCCAGCCCTTTGTAGTAACGTTCGGATATGCCTACTAGACCGCCTCCGGCGAACCAGTTGCTGCGTAGACACCGAAAACGGCGCTATTTTCGATCTCTGCGCAGCAACTAGTTAGCCCAAGGGGTGGCATATATCTGAATACGCTCATACATACGCTAACTATCCCCTCCCCGAGGGGGAAATAACTCGAGATTTGAGTGACACATCAATTCTTGGGTTGAAATAATTCAGAATAATTCATTCAATTCAAAATAATTCATTTAATTCAGAAAAACTCAGGGTAATTCAATGTAATTCAACTTAATTTGATGTAATTCACTGTTAATTCAGGTAATTCTCGTCAATTCAAGTAATTCACGGTTAACTCAGGTAATTCTCGTTAATTCAAGTATTCAATTCACTTTCAATTCAGGTAATTCTCATGACTTCAAGTAATTCACTGTAATTCAATGGAATTCGCTGGGTTTTTTTCAAGTCATTCAAGTAATTCACTGTTAATTCAAGTAATTCATTGTTAATTCAAGTGATTCACGGTTAATTCAGACAATTCTCGTCAATTCAAGTAATTCACTTTCAATTCAGGTAATTCTCATCAATTCAAGTAATTCTCGTTAATTCAGTGAATTACAAATTAATTCACGGACTATTGACACGTCAATTCAAGCAGTTATTTCCCCCTCGCCCCTCCCTCCACGTTGTCAAATTTGTATTGAAATAAATAAAGTTATTTACATTTTTTACATTTACATAGCGGATATCATTGTATCAAATGAACTAAAAAATTGATGAAAAATGACGATAAAATTGCACAGATTTGTCACACTGCAATACGAGTATTGACTAGTTCAGGGGGGAGGGGGGGCTTGACCGATCAACACAACTACAAGATGTATTGATCACAAATAGTTGTTGATGTTGTTCTGTATGTGTTTTTAGGCACGATCGTTAACAACGGAGTGCCTTATACATTCGCCATCGCTGAAAACGTCGGATCGAGTAAAAATTCTAAAATCATGTAGGGAGCACGTTTTGGCACCTGGGTAGTCGTTTTCGAACATTTTCAAGAGTGGTGTATGTGACCCGCCCATTTCTTGTAAACACGGTTTCAGCCAAACCGCTGAACCGATCTTGATGAAATTTGCACTGGATACTGTTTTCAGCCTGCAGATATGCAATTTTGTTTGTGTACTTGATCCGACTTCCGGTTCAGAAATTGCGATTGCTAACTTTGCCAATATTGAAGATACAACAGCGAGCTTTGGAATACAGTCTTCTGATCACGAATCAAAATTTTGGGAATTTTTGAGGATTTTTCCGGCTCCTGCGCCTCGGTGTCAAATCGTTGAAGTTGCTTGTAAACACGAGCTTAGCCAAACCGCTGAACCGATTTTGATGAAATTTGCACTGGATACTTTTTTTACCCCGAAGATGTGCAAATTTCTTTTTAGACCCGATCCGACTTCCGGTTCAGAAATGGCGATTGCTATCTTTGTCAATTTTGAAAATAATAGCGAGCTTTGGAATTCAGCCTTCTAATCACGAATCAAAATTTTGAAATTTTTGGGGGTTTTGAACACTATTTCAAAACAAACCAGCACTCTGCGATCGTGCCTTACGCAAAAAAGCGATGAGCTTTTTGGCTAAAACCGGCTAGTTGTACACTACGCGTACACACCAAATTTCGTCGGCAAATATCGAAAATTGTAGGAGTAATTGATTTTTATACCTTTTACAGCTGTGAAGTAGAATACCTCACAATTATGAATATTTTTTAAAATCAGATTTGGGGTTGACACTCAGTTCACTGTCCTGAACAATCAATTGTGTCAGATTTTTTATATCCATTTTTTAGCTAAGCTTGAAATACTTTTCCTGTCTTACCTCCGTCAAAAACTCGAGGCTAGTCCAACATGCAAATGATTAAAAAAAGTCCCTGGACGCAATCGTGCCACACAAACAACTAGTTTTGTCTTCAGTATAAAAATGTCAAATTTGAATAACTTCTACTTTTTTAAATATTTTTTGCGCAAATTCGGTGTGCATGCTCAGGTTACTGTCCTGAGCAATCGATCGTGGCAGATTTTTGATACCTCACTTTGGGCTGCGAACGGAAATTCGTCGAAGTTCAAATGTAGTTTTCCCGCCTTGGACTGGACAATATGTTTTTCGAAACACAAAACATTATTCAAAAAAATAGCTAGCTCTCTGTAACCGATACTTCTTGTAGCTACTTCGAGCGGTTGAGACCCCCCTTCAATTTGGAAAGTAAATCTGAAAAATTCACGCATATACGTATATGTTCTAATTGTAAGCCAGGGAACACGAATACATTTGATCAACCATCAACCATTGAAGGGATAAACAATTTTTTGTTCAAAAATGTCTATTCCACAAAGAATGTATCGCTTGTCTTTTCTAAACTCTTTTCTCAATGTGCACACACGTTTTCAAGGTAATCCATTTTTGAGAAAAAAGCTTATTTTTGGTTACATGAATATACGTAAGTACTCAATTTTCATCCCTTGCAGAATAATTCGTAATACATTGAACATTGATCGAATGCGGATGCATTTCCTGGTTCATACCGACACGTGTGATTTATCAGATTTTTCGAAATCGGGACTTAATGATGTTTTGTCGTTGTTGTAGAATATGCTAAATCTACAAGATCAGTGTTTTTTTTTTCGAACGAAAAAAAATTACAGATTTCGGTAGGTTAAATATTTCAAACAATTCTTCAAGCTACCGTTTTTTACGAAGACTTACATGGATTGTTCAATTTTTGTGTTACCAAATTACAAAGATCTCTAGAAATTCCTAGAAAATTCATTTTTACTATCATACGTACAGGTTAATAGCCGGAGGGTAAAAAAGTCCTCATTATTTTTTGAAAAATTGCTGATTAAGTATAAAAAATCTACCTAAATCTGACAATTCAGTATATCACAACTCAATGAAAATTGTCCCAATATCCCCGCACCTACTATAAAACTCATCGAACGTGTTACAATTTTATCCACGCAGAGTTTCAGAGATAAGACGAGTTACTATATTTCTCGGTACTGAGTTTTCCAGTTTCCAAAGTAATTCCAGAATTCCCGCATCAAAACCGGGTATAAAAACTATCGAACGTCGACCATTTTCAGTCTAGAATCTGGATTGAATGTCGAATGGAATTAAAATGGAAAGAAAAACTAACGTAATAATCGGAACATCATTACGCATTATGATATTCGATAGAACAAACGGCGCGACGTTCAACGGAGCGTCGCGACGCCGATCGCCGTTGGACGGGTGGGAAGGCAAGGACGCGGAGTTCAAACACCGACGTTGTCAGTGCCGCGCGGAACACGACCGAAGCACGACCTGGACGCGAGTGTGACGCGCGCATGCTTCTGAGTAGCCCTCATGAGCTAGTTCTTCGGCCGGCAGAAACGTCACGTGTGAATTGTGCTTGAAATTAGTGACTTATCCCTTCTACATCTGAAATTTTTTCATTTTAAACGTTTTGTGCCTCTTGTTATCAGCATCGTGACATCGAACTGGCCCAATGGATTACCGGTCTTCGATCCACACGATCCCAAAACATACCAGTGACAGTGTCACAGTGAGTGCGAAACAGGTGCAATTCAAAGTCTTCACTTTCCCGCCATCGAGACGAAAGCCTCCGTGTTTAGTTTCAGTGGATTGATTCGATCGACTCGATTTTAGAGATCGAGAATTAATTGAGTGAGTTCTTATCCCAGTTCCCGATCTCGAAATGACTTGAACTACGCGCTGCTGTCGATGACGAGGAGATTCAAATTCCGCCTCCCGCGGAAATTTAACGTCGATCTTCCGATCAGTTTCGGAGTTTGGAGTACCGCAACAGTGTCGTACTTTATGAGAGTGAACGAGGTGGATGCTGGATCCGCGGTTCGACTTTGAGAGGATATTCATGGATTGTTTGTTGGTGACACATATCCAGGGTCGAATAATGCCCGGGAGTTTACGCAGTCGATCGTAATTCGTAATTTCGGTTCTAGTGAATTTTGCGCGTTGACAAGTTCGAGTTCTGTAGTGCGCGGGTTGCGATGACGTTCGGGTTTGACTGAGTACCGTCCCATACATACCAGAGGCTCCATCAGTCTGTCAGTTGTTCATCATTCAACGCATAGGTATATATACCGGAATTTTCTCCTGCTCCGAAAATCTCACCTAGATCCAACACACGTGAGTAATTTTTGTCGGTTGTCGGTACATCGAAATCATCGTTGACGCATACACCGATTTTGCGATGCTAATGCTAACAGAAACTGTGTATCATAAAAATGAATTTTCTATTTACAGAAAATTAGCAAAACTGTAAGGTTTTTTCTCCATGCCATCACTGGGTGAAAGGTGCCGATTTTTCCGGGGTTCATTGTCGGCTATGTTGACTACAAGTTCGCCAATTTTTATTGGATTTGATCGAAAAATACACCGGGGGGGGGGGGAGTGATAATTGTAAGACGCTTTTGGCCACCTTAGTACCGTCTCTGGCCATCAATTGCTGCATTAGTGGCCAATCAATCGCATGTGAAACGTTACAAAAGGTAGAAACATACATCAACCTTTGAATAAATTGAATAAATTGGTTTGTAACTAATTAATTATTGAAAAACTGTATCCAAGACTTCCTTCAAGCCATATTCATCTTAGTAATCGAATAGGTTGATGAAACATCAGCACCAGAAATGAGTAATTAACCTTTAAGAACTGATCACAAATGGCGGGATGGTTCAAAACGGTCTAAGATCACACGTGCTGGACTAACGTTCGATTCGGTATTGGAGAACATGGTTCATTCAAAATTTTACGAATTTGATAGAAACCCGAAACAATAGCGGAAATAACGATGGTCCTATCGAAAATATTAACTCGCTGTGCCGGTTAGAAAAGAGCCAACTCGCCGTGCCGGTTAGAAAAGAGCCAACTCGCCGTACGGTTAGAAAAGAGCCAACTCGCCGAATTCTATAGAAATTTCTATTGTGTTTCGGCGAGTTGGCTCTTTTCTAACCGTACGGCGAGTTGGCTCTTTTCTAACCGGCACGGCAAGTTGGCTCTTTTCTAACTGGCACGGCGAGTTGGCTCTTTTTCATTAGGACCCGTCGAAATGTAGTTTATTCAAACCTCGAGCCGATGATTTCGACAGCGGAGAGGAGTACGTATCCAAACCAGTAAAGAACCCAAAATTCAATCCAGCTGATTTGGATTGGTGAATACTTGAGGATCGTGACGATAAATATCTGTAGTCATAATAGAAAAATAATTCAGAAATATGTAACGTTAAAATTAATTTGATCAATGTGCGATAAATTTTGAATAGCAAATTATTTCGACCTTTGCCAAGTGTACAACATGAAAAAAAAATAGGCTCATTTTCAATGTCCTGCATTTTTGCATTATAAATTAAAGCTGTGAATATATTCATAACAAGATCATCTCCGACCTAGCGTAGGGTCGCTTCGATATGATTATCCGCAATTACGCGATGTTCTTACAATTTGGGAAATTAAAAAAAGTCCTTTGCTACGACGCAGATAATCTTGCTCTGAATATTGTTTTCAAATTTGAAGTCAATCGGACTATCAGTTTGACGGTAATCTTGCGACTCATTGGACACTGCAGCGTCTTACGATTATCGCTCTTCTCGGTTTCTTTTTCAAGCAAATCCAATAATGATTGGTGAATTTGTGGTCAACACAGTGGACGATGAATCCCCCAAAAATGAGCCGCTTCCACCCAGTGGTTGCGTGGAAAAAAAATCTTTTCACCACACCTGCACGGAAAGTACGACTTTCGGCCCGCTGCGTGAACGGGAAGTCGTGCTTTCCGATGCAGGGGGTGGTGAAAAATAGTTTTCTGCCCTCCGGCCGGAAAGTGGCAACTTTCTGCGGAAATGAAGTTGCCGCTTTCCGGCTGCGTCGAGCAGAAAAATAGTATACACACCTTGGCCAATAAATAAGAAAGCCTCAGATCACATGTTTGTCAGCCTCGCCTTCGCCTCGGCCAACAATTACATGTGATCTGAGACTTTTCTTACTTTACTGGCCTAGGTACGTAATATACTAATACAACCCACGGGAGTGAAAAAGGCCATCCCACACTGCGTTCTTGCCACCCTCGCCTTCGGCTCGGGTGTCAATCTCACATGCAGTTTGGAATAGCCTACTTTCCCTCCCTAGGTGTGTAATATATATACTATACCTACATTTGAGGTAATTTTAGTCTCCGTCAGGATGGTGTGACCAAAATGGATTCTGCAGAATGTTTCACTTTTCGTACATGAATTAAGCAGTACTACGGTCTCCTTAATTCGAGATTGCGGAACGTCGAAAAGGCGTGTGTGTGAGGTTGTGGGTGGTAGAGATAAAAGGGCAGCAACCCCTATATCCGACAGAGGCCTCAATTGTTTCGGGCACGGATAGCGGAGCGGAGGTTCATTTGTTTTTCTTTGCGTGCGCTTTTGCTCGCCTCAAACTCCGGGCAGGGAGCAGGCGAGCTCGCTTCAGGCAGCCACACCGTGGCCGAGGCGCGGGCGGCCACCCCCCGAGAGTCACTTTTGTTTCACGCACGTGAAATGGAAGGCATACATACATAGCTAGTACGTTCAGGGATATAGATGTATGTATGGGTATTATGTATACGAGCTGTATTAAAATCGGCTATTGTTGTTCGTCCGGTCTTCAATGCCGGGCCGCGGGAATTACTCTCAAAGCTTTTGAAATAATATTTCCTACGTCGGAATAGCCCCGCATACCTAGGTATCGGACAGATAGACAGAACCCCTGCGGAATTAAACATGGGACTTTCTATCGCGATCGAGAACATATGAATCATAATCCATATTTTGTATCCATTACTGCAATATTATATGATTGAATTAGATACATAGGAATATTCTGTTTTTTTTTTTATATATTGATATATTCTTGCTCTCTAGACTCTCACACATTTCGACAATGATTTTTCGTTATAATATCATTTTAGTTTTGTCAGATATCACTAATTCATAGTCCATTTAGTATAGTATATTAGGCCAAGTATAAAATTCCTGGAAATAATGCAGCTCGAAAATGATTGATTTGATTATGAAGGTGTAAAACATTACATCTCTCGAGGGGCTATTCACTCCAATTTTGGATGTACAGGTGACTTCCGACTTCCAAAGACTTCCAAAGACTTCCAGAGCCTTCCATTTCAGTATTATAAGGAATTCTTCGAATTCTAACCGAAGAATTCCAAAGACTGCCGAAGACTTCCAAGGACTTCCATCGACTTCCGAAGACTTGCAAAGACTACTATTTGAGTATTTTGAGGAATTCAATCGAAGAATTCCAAAGAGTTCCAGAGACTTCCGAGATGAGTGTACATAAGACTTCCCAAATGAATAGCCCCTCGACATCTCTAGTGTTTTCTTGATTTGCAGAAGATAAACGATTCTCAATAACTTTTGGAACATCCGAATCGTCGTTTCCGAAATAATAAATAACGCACTCAAACTCGATTACATTAGGGAATTTTATAGTTAAGAAAAATTCACTTTTACTGAATTTTTTCTTTGACTACAGAACTAGAGGGCCTGAATCACTCTTGAAGTTCGGTGGACTGCATTGACGTGTCGAGTCTCATGAAGTCCCGTGATCTTTCGAAGTTCCATAAAGTATCATAAGATCCCATGAAGTCTTCAAAGTTTTCCAGTCCGGTGTACCCGTCTAATCGATTACTGCACATATAGAATTATCCGGGGGTGAATCAGAAGGAAGATATCAGGACTCTTTCAGAGAGATAATGGCCGGACAAAATATCACGGAAATATGTGGAAATATTGAGAACTTCGGGAGATATTAGTAAATTTTGGGAGATATTGAGGGAAATATTCAGGAAAACTTTGAAAATTATATTGATCGAGATCTTGAGAGATATTGGGAATATTCGAATAAAGGAAATGTGTTGCGCGCATTTCGCTAGTGATTGCGACCCCCCTTCTTCTGTAATTATAAAAGAACGAATTTTCTCGTCTCTAAATTATGTCAAGACCGATTTGATACTGTCTCGTCCTGCCCGCTTGTGAGGATGCAGGGTAGGATGGTATCTAGTGTGTTATTCTGGGAAATTAATCCCGTATTCATGCCAGAGAATTAATCGCCCATTTCGTGTTTCTACATGAGAGGTGGTATGAAGGGGTTTGCTGTAATATGCTCTATGTGGCTACATGTCGCTTTATACAATCATGTACGTGTATCATACGCATCCTCTACCTATCAGTTTCGTATATGATACCATATGAACTTCTTCAGACTGAGGATTGAGGATTCAGGTGAATGACGTCGGTGTGTACAGACAGTAATCGTCCGTTAATTGACAGAGTCTGACGTGTTACAACGAGCAATACAAACTCAGCGAGGTCCAACCCCAGACCCCAAACCCTCTCAACGTTTACAAATGTCACTTACCAACGATTAAAACAAACATGCGGGCACGCATTTCGCGTTTATGTACCGAACCGCGCGGGTCCACCCACGCACGAGCCACGCGTGGTTCGGTATTGTGGTTAAACAGGGTGATCAGGACATGGAGAACGAGGAGGGAGTTTAACCGCGCCGTCACGTGCCTATCCAGGTCTCTGAAGCCAAAAACCAAAGCCTGAAACCCTTTGGTGAACGTTTGATATCTGAACCGTTGGGTTTCACGACTCTTTCGGAAAAGGCTTCGCTAATATGCGGGTTAAGGGTTGTATATGATCTGTATACCCACGATAAATATCATACGATTAATCTGGGGTTCACAATTGCTGATTTCCCTTATCAACACACAGAGACCACACATTAACAGTTTTTACCAATCGGAGTACGATTTTAGCCAGGTGGATTTTCACATCAGTCATTATCTTTCATCTTTTCATACATGATAGGCTTGAGCGGTCAAGAATGAATAGACGTATTTAATTATCTCATTTTACACGTTCTTTTAATAATGGACGGTTGAATTCGAAACCCTGATCCCCGGTAAACTTTGTTCTACCTCTGTTTTTTGTTTTTCTGTGACCGTCACGACGATGACCGATTATTACACGCAGCTGCGGTCCTTCGAATAGAACAAATAATTAAAACCGTCAATGATTCGGCACGAACGTCCGTTTGGCGTTGCGACCAAAATCCAGGCTGCGTGTTGCGGTGTTAAATCATGTAGGAAGATTTCGTATCTCAACTATTGAAGCACGGTTTCAAATACGTTATTGAATTCCATCCAATATTTTGTACTAGTACATCAAATCTGACTGCATATTTAAGCACCAAGACAAGTTCATTGTTTCTTGGAGGTTCCTGTGGGGGCAGTTCAACGGATAATTAAAGGGTTTAGGCACTTGTACGCTATAATTTACCCCTGTAATTATTACATTTTTCCGGAAGCGTACACTGGAAAAAAAGTTTGCTGTTTCCAGCGGAATGAAGTTTCGCCGAGAACGATCAGCTACTGTAGCGACACGTTTGGCACTGACAGGAAACTTTCGGTCAGCATAGAGAACTATCCTTGGTTTAGCTGTGACACGTTTGTTTCTCGCTGAGGGAGCGATACACTCTGCCGAGAGCGCGATGATACGGCTACCGCAGCTATATTTCTCGCTGTATGCACGATACTTACTCTCGCGGCAGACACAGAATAGGGTTAGGTTGCCGTAGCTGGGAAGTGGCGCTGCTATCCGCGCGAACCACGTGACAGCTAAGGCAACCAGAATTCTTGCTGTCGGAGACAGAATTTTTTTTCAGTGTATAATTGCGGTGTGAATGTGTTACGCAAGATGAACAAAATTACTGAACAATTTTTACTCAGATAGTTCAATAGGTATAGTCTCGAGATCCACCCCGGATCCCCTGAATTCGATCGTCTGCACCGTTACCAATAAATTTCTTAATAAACGTGACGACCAGCTGACAGCAGTTGCCCCAACAACCCTGTAGTGTTAGTGAGTTTTTCATCCGCTACCCTAGTCTAGTCGACACCTCGTCAGCACAGCAACATGCTTTTTCTCTTATTCTATACTCTACTAATGTAGCAGCTACCTATAAAGCGTAACAAAAAGCAATTAACGCCACTGTACACGTCATTATATACACGGAAATTCGACGGTTTGAAATATGAACCGTAAAAAAGAACTAATTTTTAATTGTAGCGTTTTTTCTTTCGGTTTTTATACGCTGTTAGGTCTAACACCTGGTCTGGGCATAAATTATATAGCTCCTATATCAAACGATGCGCGATTTTCGGCCGATTTGGTATAAATATGGTACCACCCGCTGTGGAACACTTTTCGTTGCATTAGCTAAAAAGCATCCAGTCGTTTAGATTATGGCTCGATTTGTATACCTAAGGATATTCACAACGAACCCCGATTTGTTTACAACAACATGATAGTGAAGTATATTTGTGAGAAGATATCAACATAGATTTTTGCATGATGTATTGTATAATTTTTCAGAGGGCCGTTTGTCGTCACGTCATTTAAATAATTTTTCCACTCGTTATTAAAAATTAAAAGGTATTTCCTTTAACTACACCACGCGATTATCTTACTTTATTTAATGCAACACGCAACGGTAGAGACGTCGCGCACCCGGAGGTGGGCGAGCTTCGTTCATTCAAGGCTCTACGAAATCAAAGGTCGCATTGTCGACGGAATTACCTCCATTCGGAAACGGAGTATTCAGAATTACTCGCACATGAAATTAACCTTACTTGTTCCATCATATTTCACTCACATAGTACACACAGGTATGCGGCTCAATACCTGTCCTTCAAGGGTTGGACCAGATACTCAAATTGCACTAATATTGATACACCTTGCAAAGTTATGAAGCAATTCAATGAGAAGTTCAGACCTATAAGCGTATTCATTTAATCTGGACACTCGGCGTTGGTACGTCAAGATGGGTGGCCAGTCTTATAAAATACTGAGGGTTTTATTCATTCGTTGGTTGATTCAAACTGATTTGAAGGATTTCGAGAGACTTTGCGATTACGCGATTCTGCATATAAAAGGGAAAATCTTCTGGTTGAAGTATGCGGAGTTGGGTGAATGAATGGGTTCGGCAAAGGTGTCGACTGTGAGACTACGGAGGGTTGGAGGAATCGTAGGTCTTAGGACGGCCATAAGGGGGTTGAAAATATTTAGACATCCGTGTGGAGGGATGAATAAGACTAAATTGTACCCACAATGCTGTCTTACAGGCGTACTCTGAATAGCCTTAATAAACTTGGTAAAGCCTCGGAAATACTGCACCGAAAGACTCTCGGGCCCTCAGCCAACCAGAAAGGCTCGCGAATGCGAAAGAAAGAGTTTTCGCTCTCGCTTTTTCCATCCATCCGCTTATCTCGCTCCCTTTCTTTTGCCCTCGTTTCTTCTTCATCTCACACCTTGTCCTTCTCCCTCTAATCAGAATGCCCGTCGCGCGGTCACAACTAATCTGTAAAATCTGATGGGACGACGACGTCGGTGATGAAAGCTCGCGACTTTTGATTAGTGTGAACTTGCGCATCACTTTTCACTTCACGTACATACAGAACACAATACACAGATGCACGAATGAGAAAAATGAATTTCAACAGAGATCAAAGGGGTATATTATTCTTTTTTTCCGCGAAAATTCCGTTGTCGGTAGATAACGCGTTACGTAAAGCATCGCGGGCTTGAACCCGCTGCTTTTCTCCCGTAACAGCAGATACCCACCTACCAGGGGGCAATCAAAGGAATCCTATCTTCCCCAACAATACTCGGTGCCGATAGCTTTGTGGACATAACAACAGTGCAGAGTTCAGAGTGAATGGATGTTGAACAGAATGCGAACAATATTCACCGGCTTCAATTCTCTACGTAGGTAAATACACACCTATACAGTATACACCCCAACTCCGACGTTCCTACCGGTCCACTACGTTATTCAGCTACCCTTAATGTCCTACTGCACTTATCTCTCTAAGCTCCACACGTGCGTATGACCATGCTACACACACATGTGTCAAGGGTGGCATTTGAAAGGACATTTTTCGTCTCATGATCGCAGTCTGTGTGCATGGCATTGAATGACAGCAACCATCGACGCCAGCGCTCGTAGTGGCGAAAAAAATGCATTTTCCAATGGGAAAAAATCCGGCTTCCAACAATCCAACCAATCACTATCAGCTTTCGTTCGTCAAAAGTGCCGCGATTAAATATAAGAATCCGAATACCTTGACGATGTTGAAATTTCTGAGATGGATTTCTTGTTATTGAAAGCTTTTTCATAACATTTTTTACAGGTTTTCAAATAACTCTTATTTCAGTTTGGGCCAAGAATTCTGCATCAGATTCTGAAGTACTGTACGAGAATATTCTGCATACCTGACGAGTCAACGGGCGTTTACTTCGAGTAGTGTAGCTGGTATGCTGTTGCGAAATTCGACTAAAAGAGTTGCTTTTATTTTTTTTCTATTTTTCTGCTACGCCATCCGAGAGAAAATACCGTTCCAACTCGTTCGCGTATACACTTGAATTATAAGAGCGTGTGAAAAAAGTATATGATTTTGTACACGGAACGTCGTTAGCGACGTCAAGAGGGTAGTGGTTAATAGCGGTCGACCCGGTACTCGACTGACACCACCCTCACTCGGTTACGAAGGGAGGAAGGGAAGGAAAGGGCGGGAGCACGGTAGATCGAGGAACGAGAAACGAGGATGATACGTTTCTTCGATTAGTTCGGATGCCTAGCATGTACCTGATAGCAAAGTTATGACATCATAGCCTTAAGTCGGTCGGTTTACTCTTATTTATGTACTAATCGTTTTTGAATCGACTACATGCGGTGGCCACTGGTCAGGGAAAACCAGGAAGTCAGGGAAAAGTCAGGAAATTCTAAAAATGGTCAGGAAAGCCATGGGAATCCGAAAAATAGTCAAGCAAAAGTCAAGGAATTATATGGTGATAGAAAATTAGACAGAATGAAAGATTCCTAGCGATTTTCTTCTCCCTCGCACGAAAATCCTCAACAATGGAAATAGTAGCAAAACCAGTAAATAAATTAGAAGTAAAAAGGTTGCTCAGCCGTCATTTTTTTTCACCATTGATTCAGAGCATTATTTATTACGTACTTGAATAATGTCTAATTTTTCGGAATTTCAGTCAGGGAAAAATTATAATTTGGTCAGGAAAAGTCAGGGATTTCTTTTTACTGTTATAGTGGCCATCATCTATAGGTACTATAACGAAAGATACAACACAAAAAACAGTTATCTGACGCTGCGTGGATATAATTTTTTTCCAACTTACCTGGCGAGAAACTATTTTGTCAATATTAAAAATTTCAATCTCGCACAATATAAGTTTGTCTGAAAAGTGTTCGAAGGATGACAGATGGCATTGCAAAAAAAATTATTTGCTGTATTATACTAGACTTTGATGGTTTTTGAAGGTACGCTGCTATCCAGACGCTCATTTGGAAAAACCGCCTTCATGATCCTTCCTCATCTCGGACCTCCGTACCTTTGAAGACCTTGTGTATCTATCTGCGTGCATGGTGTCCCTATGATCTGGAACGTACCTGGTACCTACTCTTTCATCTGAGCTTCGCGTACGGAATGTTTACAGAGTGATGAGTCTTCACACCGAAGAGAGAGCCTCGCCTGTTCTTTCTTAGGTACATATCTCTCTGTTCTACGTCTCTAACGCGCCCCGTACCACCGGGTTCTGTCCATTGTTCAGCCATTCCTTTATACGGAATAAAGTATCTACAGGCGTGACACAATACCCGGGCAGCCGCGCTTCAGCACCACCCTATCCCGCCCTGTGTTTCTCGTCTTATGCTTTACTTTCCTTTCGTTCCGTTCCTTCTTTCATCATACTTTGGCCGTAGTTTCATCGGCTAAGATCGATCACGAGATGTACGTACGTACCCCCTACCCGGTGCTATCATTTCTTCTGATGTATTATCTGCCCTGTGTCCTCCTCAGCATGCCATTACTTTAACTGATGGGTTAATTTGAATCGACACTCAATATTCCGTGACTTTCATCGTTATTGGTTATTCATTACTTTTAGAATAGTTGAGATGACCGCGAATGGTACTAGAATACGACTACCTTTAATTCCAGTTGATTGCACGCCGAACCCGCGGGCCATTCAATGAAATTTTCTACTCAGTCGTTTTTTGACTGTACAATGAACAAATAAGTTGCGTAACTGTGCAGACTATATGTGACTAGAACATAGCAATGAAGTACACCTAATAACGGTCATGATCAACACAATGCGATTTTACCTCGAGTAATACATCTCATTGTCAGTCGATTTCATAATTACGCGTATCATCTTGTCAACACTACACCTCTGTCTCTATGGGTATCGGCGTACGATAGACTCATTGTTAGTTGTTTGCCAGACACACGGAACTCCCAATAATGAATATCAATCACTATCCAGCCGTTATGGTCACGGTGGCTTTCGCTGCGTTCCTTGATCATTTTTGTATTCTTTGCCTCGGTATCAAAATGTACGCCGTTCTGGCTTCCATGTCGCATTTCAGTTTCACGAGTGCCATTATGACGCTAATTGAGGGGACTGATTAAGAAGACTTGACTATAGAGCCCGGTGCTCGACGTGTGTCGTTGGTTAAAGAATTATGGTAGTAGCGTAGGTACAGTACGCAGAGACACAGTTTGTGTGGTTATTGCTGTGTTAGCCGGAAACGGTTCTTCAAGTGATGAAGAGCAGAGTTTGAAAGCAGTCGACGACTAAAGACTGTGTTTCTAATTATTATACAGCCTTCGTGTGTATACGAGGCGATAGGCTTTCTTTAGTTGGCAACATGCTATTTGCTAATAAGAATCTTTTCAAAACATCTACCTTTGAACACTACATTCAATCTGTGTAATTTAATATGAACTGAATGGTGGCATTAATTAACAGAAGGCATTCATGCAAAGTCGACGGTATTCTTATCTGAAGTCTCCTTAGAATCCCATCTGAGCTTTTCACCAGCCATATAACCCGTGCATAAAGCCTTCCATATTATCCTCACAAAAACAGCCTATCTCAACTATCAGAACGGATTGTGTCCAGGTTTAGAGGCTCGCTTTATGTACGATCTTAACGATCGCTAAGATTCATACATTTCTTAACCGCGACCATTGATGGTCAATACTGAGAAGTAAGATATCGATTTCGACCTCTTTCCGTGCTATCCACGATTCCCTTCACTCCAGCAGAATCGAGAAAACGATTTCTAACAATCGTAGCAGATAACATGACGTGGTTATATAAGAATGGCGGGTATTTTCACTCCCCGTGAAAGTGCAGAAGGAGTTCCAAACACGGCGCACTTCCATCAACCTATTCTCTATTCACTACCAGACAAAGCTTACCCTACACTTCTCCTATCCGACAACCCCTCGCACGGGTTTCGTAGGAACGGTCAAGTCGCCCCTTCGCCATCCGTGTGGTTTGAAAAGGGCTGGAAAGACCCCACGATCGAGTATTATATTCTATAGATGTGGTTACCAAACTTATTAACTCCGATGACCAGCGGGACGTGCCCGTTTCACGATTGCATTACTCGTATCTTCGTAACCTTCCCCTAACTCGCGCCTAGTTATTGCCTGACAATTACCAAAGATCTCTAAATCGCCCTGCAGAGGACTAAACAAGGTTTGACTCAGAAAGCTCAACGGGTTTGGCGCAGTGGTACGTCAACCGATTTGAGATACGGGCTTAATAGGCTATCGTCTCCAAGACAATTTTTTTTTTTTTCAATTTCAGTTCAAAACTGCAAGGCAAGACAATTTTCTTAATCTGTGTTCTTTTAACAGAAAAGGTCGTTGACCCTTTGATCTACAAGAAGAATACTGAACTTTGAGTACCAACCCTTGATATGCAGAAACAGTTAGGAATAACTATTCTTTAGATCTACATTTTTTCCAGTCTCTTTCCCAACCTTGGTTTTATTTCTATGACATGACGGGTTTATAACAAATATGGCTCTAGACGGTATGTAACAAAAGTCTACACGTACAAAGAGGGAGAGAGGATCTAAGCGTGTGGGTATATGATGTACATCGCGAAGTCCATCTCGCGGAAAAGATGCGAGAATAAGAGAGGAGTCTGAGCATATGAGAGGATAGAAAGAGATAGAAAATCGGGTGCGGATATGAGGGGCAGGGGCAGGGGCTGAGGTCCCAGCGCACACGACGCCGGGCGTCGTTGGCGGCACATTCACGTACGTGCTCCGGCGTGACGTCACCGCATTGTTAGACGAGCGAGCATTGTAGTCACTATTGTGAGTCTCGCCATTATTCTAAGACAATCGTCCGACACAATGAGATGAGAGAACGAGTAGAATGGACGATTCAGTGTGCGCCCGACGCCAGAATTTCTCGAGAAGAAGAATATCAAACGAACGCTTCGTACCCACGGGGATGTGACGTTACGGTCCCGATTTCAATGAAACACAGAAGAAATTCGACGTAATGACTGAACGAAGAATTTGGGTTCATGAAAATAAAAAATAAAAAATCAATTCATTCTGATTGAAGCAAAGCCCGGAGACGTTACCATGACGCCGTGGCACCGAGACTCGATTCAGTCGGGTGAAAGGGGCGAGAGAGAAAGAGAGAGAGAGAGTATAACGCAGAAGTACATACAATAGATTTGGCCGTCGCCTCTACTCGTGACGGTGCATTGTTGCGGCTGTATTGTTGTGAGGGTAGTTATTGTGTTGCAAAAGCTGTTTTGTGACCGATCGAGCCGGATCGCACACGCGTCCATCATCCGTTGAGTAACGCCAACACCCACAACTCTGTGGGGGTGGATAACGTTCGATGATCACTAACCTTTGACCTAATCGGTCGGATCATCTAAGAAATGTGAAAAACATGAGGAATTGCACCAGACGAGATGACCGAGCGACGAGTCCGCGCGACGGGTACGCAGTACCACAAACAGTCCATGGAAAATTTTCATCGTAGAATACAGTTCTAGTATACGTTGTTATTTAAGCCGTGCATAATAGAAACTCTTTTATGCCTCTTATGTTTTACATTTGAGACCGTGTCGCTCCAGAGGTTCTCGAGGGCGCATTCATCGCGTTGAATGCCTCCGTCGTCCACAATACTTTCTATAGCGCCAGGCTGCGTAGAAAAATGACGCTATAAGGATACTAGCGCGTATGTCTTATCTCCAACGCTGCTTCTACTGAGACTGTATAGTTCCGGATCCAGAGATTCAGAAATCCACACAACTTCATGTGGCGAAAAAGAAAGGGCGAACATGGTTCCAAATACGACCCAACAAACGGAAAGCCGAGTTTCTGCACAGAAACAACAGGTGTATAGCAGCGAGACAAATCACCCGGGGAACCTTCGCTCTCGTCCCTTCCGCAGGAGTTTTCTCGCGGCTAGAGGGGGGCGTCGGCCCTTGTGGTAGGTTCAGATCGCTACTGGGGTCGGAGATGTATACATATATATGAAAGGACGCTCAAGGTGACGTGATGGGTAGAGTTCATCCGAAGGCCAGAGTCATCGGGTCGGATAATCGATCGCTGTCCAACATTTTGCTTGATGGACATATTATTCCATCCTCATGAATGAGAAATTTGGTATCATATACCTACAACAGTAATATGCAATTTGGAAAAACTTGGAGTCAGACGTCATTCCATGAACAGATTGATGGAAGGAGTTAGAAATCTATGGAACTTCAGCCTTTGATCAAAGTCTGAAGCCTGGAATTCGCCTGACCTACAGACTTGAAAAAAGAGATTGATATATATTTTCCGATTCCATATTCGATACTCTCAGTTTTCGCTAACAAGGCCTCCGCTTTCGGGGAATGGACCTCGTGAGGTGTCATATCTCTTGGATTGGTGCGTGCGGAACAGAGTAAGTGGGTAGATGGAAGATGGGTTGAATGAGAGGGTTTGGTATAGTCGGTAATGTAGGCACCCTAACTATACACGTTATAGCGTATAGGTGTATATGCGCCCTTATTCAACTCTTTTGTCTAGGCGGCCATTCTCTCGCACATTATCAGGCCTATTGTCTCTCACATTGTTACCCCTTCCCTGTAGTTTCATTGTTTTGCAATTTCCCCCACTTAACCGATACGCCCTGTACCCCAATGTGCCACCCCCGACGATGAAGCACCGCGCGGTTTCGCTGGTCTCAAAAGCCTCATGTGCCGTTGGGTTTTCCGGGCTCTTTGGACCGGGACCGCATGTGTGCGAACAAGAAATCAACGCACCGAACACCTACCGCCTCCCAAACTTTTGTGTGTCGGGTTTGTGGGTGTTATTGGTTTTAAAGTCCGGCACTGCCAGGACGGAATCGTGTAGCTAGAAGAGGAGCCTGTTAAAAGTTCGAAACTGTCGTCACGGCGGTATGTACTGTCCACACGTATGGGATGACGGAGGGTGTAGAGATTTTCGTACACGGTTGGGGGGTGGCGCGCGAATATGTGAAGTCCTCACCCCCACTTTTGTGGTCTCTCCGTGTGTGTGCGGAGGTTCGTTGGTAGCCGAAGAGAATAGGCGGATTGTTCGGGCTACGGCTTTTGTCTATTTTACCGACGTGAGTTCCAAGGGCTTCCATTCAAATAATTTCGAAATATTCTCAACTGAACGTTGTACGGATTCGTGCACCGCCGTTCCTCATTATTGTGTCAAATTTGTATGCAGGAAACCCGGCACCAGCGGCTGGTGTTCAAAATTTTTCACCATTCGACGCGCCTTCACAATTTCTGCGCGACATTATCGAGGGATCGAACAATTAGCGAAGGTAACATCGAGGTTATCGACGGAAAATCTAGTAACAAACACCGGCACCTTATCTGTGTCAAAGTTTACGGGGCATAAACTGCAGTGGCACTCGATGTCGGGTTGCGGGGGTGGAGCGATCCCCCAACCAAAGTACAAATGTCTGCAGCAGCACGTTTACCGTGCGCGCGCGATCATTGTGAAACGGATTCGTACGTTACATACATACGGTCGGGTGGAATAGAATTATAGATAATGCACCCTGATCCATTCAATTCGGGTGAAGCCAACGCGCCAACACGGTTGCCGGTGCAGACTGGGACGAGCTCAGGGAGAGTACAATAGTCAATGCCGATGTGGTGCATGCTTGTGCAACGCGGGCACAATAAAGGAACCGCATATGATAATGCAAGGTATGCGGCCTCTACATTGCACCAGCGCCGCGTTACATGCCGACATCCAGTTCCCGCTCTGATAGGTTAGGTTAGGGTATTTCCTCCTCGAACGGGATACAGGAAATACTTCGTACATATAGCCGGACCCTGGGTAGTCGGTGAACGCAACCGAATGAACAGGTGAACACCTGTGTCAGAATTGTTTAGGGTGCTTTTGTGACGGCGCAGGTACTGCCTCTGGCGCCTCGCCTCCACTGTGTCGAGCGTGTGCGGTTCACTCATGCTTCAAAGTCAGATTTTCGTTTCAATACCGAGCTGCCAGGTGTAATCCGATCGTATCTCTTCCAGAGTCAAATGGCCTCAGGTGTAGGGTTCGAGATCCAAGCGATATGTTTTGACCGGAGGCTTCAAGCCCGTTCATTCTGGGATCGATGAATGGGAGACAGACATTGGATTATGAGGAGTACAATGGCATTTTGGATAAAATTGAGGATAGGGTTTATGAGAGGAAGCGAAAAAGTTTTGAGTTGGAGAGCCTGGAAGGCGAAGTTATGGTGTATTGGTAACGTAACAATAGGTATATGGGGCGGTAGCCGGCACACCACAATGCTGCGGCTTGGCTGACTTCTTTGCGTGTCAAATGACTGAAAAGCTGGTAGGCGGGGGTGTGCCTTGGTATGAAAGCCGTGCTTTGTTTGGAAACAATGCCGATACTCCGCGCTACATCCTCATCTCCATTCTTCGCCTTGACGCAGCACGGCGAGGAAAAGGGTTACTTTATATTCTCATGATTAAAGTTATGGGTTATTTTCACTCCATTTGCTCATCTACGGTGGCGCACTCCATTTTTTCAAATTTTCCCATTCCTCGGCGCGCCGCTTTCGCCGCATCGTCTAACCTCCAAAAATCAACCCTGCCTCCTTATCGTCTAGCGATGTGGCGAAGGCAGGTTGGGGGAGCGCAGACCCTTCTAGGCGAGTACCACCGTCATCAGCTGTGTGGCCCGCCCCGAACGACGCTGAACAATTCCGGACAATATGCTACTCTCTGTTAATCACCCGAGACCACGTGCCGGCTCCACCACCGCGATATGAACTATTGAAAAATGTGGTTGGACCCCATTATTTCAAGAACTACTTCGCGCTTCACTTGCTAGCACCATTCTATACGATTTGAGGATTGGATTTCTCACATGTGCGTCACAATCAACCGCGCTGCACACAAGACATGTGATCATAAGATTGAAGTGAATGGCACAGGAACGAAGTTTGAGGGTTTGTTACATATTGGATTTGATATCGTTGGGAGAGAAAATTTTACGTGGGAGAATTACACGGAGATTAAACATCGTCGTAGGTTATATGATATAGCAGATGGACACGGAAGGAGTAAATCAAATCAACGGCGCAAACAGAACATTCGAAACGTCAGGGATGTTATCTTCATTGGGTTATCGGGATGATTATAAATCACTAGCACCCTTCGCCGGTGTCGTTCGGCCGCGTTATAACTACCCCAATGAAGGGGTTGATGATGACTATATAATACAACAAACCGTCACCCTATCAATATTGCAGCGATGCTCTCTCGTCATCGTTATATAGGAGGGTTTAAAGCTCCTCAGGGGTCTCAGTTACCTCCTGTGGGTTTAGATTCAGGGGGCGGAAGGTCACGGGACACGCGGTGCATAGTCGACTCTGACATTTATTTCGGTCATAAAACATCCCCGTCGATTTACCCCTTCTCTCTTATTTACTCGTTCCAGAACGAAGAAGTTTTGCCAAGTTTCAAGCTTTGCTGTTAATTAACTGCGCAAAATAATTCGGTCCACGATCCGGAAGATGGCACTAAAACAGTCTTACCGTTTCCGGCACCACTGTCACGACGGTATTCGTGATTCCTGCAGGCCACCCTTTGTCCTCACTCCTCGCTGCGTACGTTCACTGCAATATCAACGTACCATAGGAGCTGGAGGCGTACATCCGTTAATTAATGCCTACGCAACCGCCCGTCACCTTTATGGTGTTTGAATGGAAAATGGTGCAGGACATAAGTCAGTTCAGATAACGTTCGATGAAAGGATTATGATTGTATTGGCCTGAACGATGGACGAAGATGTTGCGATGGGTGGTGAAAGTATGAAGACAGAGTGAAAAGCGGGCAACTAGGGGGAGGATTGACAGAAACGACGCCAAAAGGACAGCTCATAACAAACTATTGAAAAGCTGCCGAATGAAAAATCAATGACGTCGTGCGAGCCGCGGGGGTCGATGAATGGAATATTATTGGGCCATCCTTTCACGTGCTGTAGAGCTCCGCCACCAGGACCAGGACGCCGCGCCGCAGAAGCTAGAAGACCTCATCTGGCGGTTTGTATAGATCGCGGAACGTTCGCGTGCTCTGGGAATGGTCGCTATTGAATCTATAGGTTATACCCAGTATCTATGTATGTATGTATGTATGTACGTACGTATGTATGGGTTCTTACATTTCATGATTTATCACGTGGCTTTCAACGCGCTCAAAGCTCTGAAAGCGTGCAGATTGATAAAAGGAATAATAAAGGACGTGAAATAGAGGGACTCGCTCCATCTGATAACGCACGGAATTTCCTCCGCGCACCACCCCGACCCCCATCATCCACCGTAGTTTCCTCTATACACCAGCCATCGGCACCCAGGGCTGCTTGAGACATCGCGTTCGTTCCCGCGTCTCCATAGGCCAACTGATAAATTGACACTGGTGACTCCCGGTTGTGGTTTTCGGCGTCGCGATGTCCACACGGTATGAATGTCGTCGACGATGATGGTGCACGTATAACGGCGCAACCGGGAAAATGGGGTCCGGAGTTGGTCAGTTAAAACGCGGAAATGGAGGTTATTAGGGGAATAAGAGAAGGCAGAATAGAATCGTGAATGTGAAAAGGAAAGAGAAAAGGGGAAAAAGCGTCGCATGGAGTTCCTTAGTCAACCCTGCGGACACTTGACCTCCTGTCTTTTGCGAATCTCCGCTACCGCTGGTTAAGGCTTTTGCGAGGTATACCGGCTTGGCGTTATCGGCAGTTATCGGTCCGTGACGTCACACAATGGGGCAGACAATGCTCGGGACAATACATCCTCCTCTCTTCATCCCCTTTGCCAACTTAATAAACATAATAGCTGACTTCGCCACCCCGTCGACGCGGTTGGTCACAATGAGATCAGTCCATTGAGATACTGCAGATATGACGGTGGCCTAAGGTTCAACCATTGTACATACAAGATCTAAGTTCTAGTTACGGATGGATTATCCTGGCATACAGTTCACACGATTAACAATAAACTGAAATTCCGTTATGTTTCAAAAGTACATAGGTATATACACAGAAATTATCAACAGACCGAAGTGACGAAGAGCACAGACAATAGAAAGTTTCTTTGTGCTGTTGTTAACTATTGGCAATGCCAGTGAGGCGGTAGGTTATCGGGCTCATATACGAACGAGAAACAATTAGTAATGAATTGAACCTGGGGGCCCCGAGAAATACGGGATTATGAGAGGCTGAGGGATGTCGCATTCAACTATATGCGCTGCACTTACACCTTTCTTGTGTCGTGTTGCACTAGAAACTTGGATAAATTACACTTTGGCCGGAAGGCGGGGAGCATCCATTGAAGAAGGATCCATTAGACTGTGTCGAAGTAAGTTCATTATAGTATGACAATGATAGGTATGTATGTACAAGTACCGTGTCTACAGGGAAGCGAGAACGAAACAGTTTTAAGAAAATTGCTCGCCTAAACCCCATTGAGACGACGCGTTTAGAAAACGGTATGAAATTTGGAAGGCAAGGTTGAACATATGAAGGGGAAACGTCCGGATATACCTAGTATATAGAGGGTGCGTATAGGCTACACGTGGGGCACACAACCCCATAAAATATGAATAACAATTGAACACAATAACCTCGCGTCTCGGCTATCTGCAGTATTAGCGTCTTTTTTTATGGCACGAAAGATTTTTATGTTAATATTTGGGGCACCGGGCGTAGGAGGGGCCAGCGACGTCTGCTGCCCATGCAAACAAAAATTGTCACTTGAATTTGTCCGGCAAAAAAAGGTAGCTCGTAAAAATAAGCAGGGGATAACAGAGGAGGGTGAATATAGGATTTGGGGCAAAGTCTCTCTAGACTCAACGAAACTTTTCGAAGTGTGGATAAAGGAACGCGAAATATGAAAAGGCTAGGGATGAATCGAACAGTGGTAGTATTAATTCAAAAAGTCCCAATTGGTCATGCACTTCTGAATTATCACGAGGGTGAAAGAAAATTCTTCAGCTGTTTTCTATACCGCTTCGAAAATATTTCGTCATCATTCCACGTCGTGAAATGGATGGTGGCGAGTATCGCGTTTCTCGTGATGTGATTCTCAAATACTCTCATCATACTTTATAAACGGAGGGAAATAAAGGTGGCATTGAAATTCCAACGAGCCATTATCTTATTCAGTGAACATTCATCGGGATTTCGTTTTACCAATGGCGCAGGCGAGTCGGCGGGGGCGGGACGGCAGCCGATTGTGGTGAAGCTAATACGCGATGTTGGGCACTCGGTGTTATTTCGATCATGGTATTTTCTTGAACCGTTCGGCGCAGCCTCCGCGATCGTCTGTATCTCTGTAGCTGGTCCGAGCTCTGGTACGTAATACCAACGTACCCGTTTTTGTACTCGCTACGCAAAGATGCCTTTGAATCCTTAATTCCCTTTGAAACTCTCATTCTGTGAACAAAATAGCGAGAACGAGCCGGTATTCTTTGGCTGAATGACGTATTGAGCGAGTTTTGTATGGTGTCTTGCCTCGTACTCATCTTCTATCATACCCGGCACACAGAGCTCTCAGAAACCGAGTGTAACGCAACGTTTTTTTACACTGCGTCACCGCGTGCTAGTTACAATCTCTGTGTCTCCATATACCTTACTTGCCTATCAGCACACGCGGAATTCACGCGTGTCACTATAGCTGGTGTAGTTAGATGTAGAGTGAGGGAGGGAGAGAGAAAAAAAATAATGTTCACGATACAATTTTCTTTTGAATACCCCATGAATTCATAGTCAGGGGGAAAAGCAGCAGGAGCAGCCCATATTCGTGCATTGTGCTACGTTCCATCGCGTTCTCAACTGAACTGAACTCGACTCAACTCAACAGTGGAGACACAATGGGCGGCATGAATAAGTATAACAGACAGACATCGCTACAGACAGACACAGGTAGCACGGGGGCCCCCAGTATGTGAATGAGGAACCCATTTGATAATACTCCTCCACAGCCACCCTGGTCCATTGTGTCGCTTCCTATTCAGCTGCTCTATGCCCCACCCACAACCACCCGCCCGCCGATATCACCGCGGAAATCTTGTCCTATCCATTCGCGAATAAGATTCGAAAAAAGGATTTTGAAAAATACGCGCATTGACGGAAATTGGTGATCGAAAAACCGACATGGACTTGGGATTTTAATTAGCAAATGAAATACTCTTCACAAATCTGTTTACGAAATTTAGAAACAGAGTTGAACAAAAAATTATCGGAACAATTAGTTTCAGACTAAAATTAATCCCGGTCGATTTTTAGACTCTGTCGAGTACGAGAATGGTCTGAATTTTCGAGCACAAACAGCGGAGCTCGCGCCGCGAAGAGGGAGGTTGCTACCGTGAACTGACAACAATGAGGGAGAGACAAAAGCTAGGTATATACAATACTGATGTTATACTCCAATGATTTTCACAATTTTTGGCCACATTTTATACTCTCTCTGCATAATCAGAAAGAACAATCCAGCGATCAATCATTATCCTTCTATACGAAAGTTGTATCAACATCCGAATGGCTTCGAGTTCGTTCATCAATTCCGGAATATCAGCATACCTCCTGACGATTTGAAATCTGATAACGCATCACTACCGAATGTGGGATGCATGAAAGATTCCGCATGCTCGCATGCAGGAAGCTGGAAGAGATTCGATGGCGGCATGCATACACGCTACGAGTTGATTATATCGACGTTCTGGTCTCAAAATCCAAATATGATCACCCTGGAACAGCTACCAACACCTGGGTAAAACGATGAATGGATCGCATAATGCTGTCATTCACGTACGAGAAGCCATAGTATAGCGACGGGTCACATCAGCGTTCCTACCGTGTCGCCATAACGGAAAGCTCATATTTACACGCGTATTCAGGGAGACGATATGATAATAACAATGATAATAACAGTAATGATAAACATTTTACTCGAATCAGCGGTTCCCAGTATTTCCGTTAATTTGAGCCGCAAACTTTGCTGTGCAAGTTCTCAGAGGTTAGTCAAAGACTCTGGAGTTGAACTGCGCTCTCTTCTCTTATGACGATGATTACAGACTAATCAATGATCGATGGACCTCCGGTGGTCGGACATCGGTGATTGTAGAAAAGGTAGGAGGTTGAGCACCTCGGAGCAACCTGCAGTGCTTCAGTATAGATTCATTGTGTCAGCCGGGCGGTCTATTGACGGGGCGATTGTTCTCTTAACAATAACGACAATATCCGAATAGCCGAACAAATTTCACGCACATAACAATCAAGAAGTGAGCACATCACCAATGTGCCAGAGATAAACCGAGAACAGCTACCTATACGATATATACGACGATGACGAACCCTGGTAAACGGAAGTGTCGAACTCGGTTGTACCGGGGACTCTGCCTGGGGTTGGTCCTGGTATCCCAGTGTCCGAACCTACCGTGGGGGGATTCCCGCGGAATTTATACCGGACAAAGACGAAGGATATGGTAGGGAGTTTTGCTGGATATCATCGGGTATCTTGTGCTTCTATAACCTGCACGTATTTGAAATTTGACTGTATAGTAATATATAAATTGTAGACCTTGGATAAAGGGGGGGAGGGAATGGGAGAATTTATGGAATGTAGAACAACGCGCGGGTATAATATTTTAAAACCGCGGTATTGGCGATCACGTGACTCTGGTAAAGCCCGTGACTGGCGGGCATTGGATGTGCTGCAGGGTGGCGCGTAGGTGGGCCCCGTCGAGCTTTTGTCTTTGCCATTATTCGCAACAATGGACCTCCATTGTCAGAGAGAATAAAACCTTTATCACTATTGTTGCCCGATTGTTAATGCCTCCTGACGCTTTAGATGGTTTAAATGGTAGTTTCATTTAGAAAAAAAAATCATAACAGTGATAATAATAATAATAACTGGTGATATTTTTTCAACAACATTTATCGTCATAACGCTCCCCGTGATGCAAGTCCATCTCTCTTCCGTCTACTCGTTAATTCCCATCCTGTAGATTATAGAAACGAGAAAATCCGATCCACCAAAGGCACTGTGGTAACGATCATATTCAACTTCAAACAGATATAAGTGAAGTATCTAAGTGTCGATAGTCAGACGGAGTTTCGTTCGCTTATTCGTACTTATTTCTCATTCAGAAAGATCACAACTATGAATGTTAGTCTAATGTGCGTCAGCGAACCTCGAAGTATGGATGCTGGAGTATGCATGTCTGTCAAAATGTCTATGTAGTTTTATTTGCAATTTTGACGATGGTGTTGAAACGTCAATCACTGTTTCGACACATTATTTGGTACTAAATAATTCCCATCTCATCACTCGAGAGATGGACAAGAAAAATTCATACTATCAGCATGTTCGTATAAAACAAGAGAAAGTGACGAATTGAATTTGACGTCATGACAATTGGGTTATTATCAACTTTCAGAGGGCAAAAATGATCAAATCTCCTTGTACTTTGGTCGATTTTCCACTTGGTTGATTTTTAGGATGTATTCGTGCTGTTTGAAGAGATTTTCGTACGTAATTCTTGTAGTTCAGGGACCACTTCTGTCTCATATTAGTTATTGATGGTCGTTTCCGTTTTCGATTTTTTCTTTATCATCACAATGCCAGTGCATTAGAAATATAATTTCAACGTAATCTGAATGGACTAAAAACTAGCATATGAAAGTACTTGATGCATACATCAATTTCTGGGTAAAGTATTCGCAAAATATGAAAAATGATCAAAATTTATACAATAAATAGTATTTCATCGGTCTACTTTGTATAATATGCAATTAGCCAAACGTGAAATGAATGGAAAAGGAGGGCCTGTTTTATTGATGAGAAAATCTGACAATTTTTTAATTTTTTTTTCTCATTCTATGTTTGTATTTTCTTTTTTTTCTTGTAAAATTGTTTATATAGATGTTACAAACAATGGTCAACCTCGTCCGTTGTACTGAGCATTTGTAAAATAGTGTATATACATATATAATTACAGTAGTACATCATCACAATTGTTTTTAATTCATAAACTTGATCCGTTGTTGTAATTTACGTTTGTAAAACTACCGATGTTAGGCACAAGGATTCTTATTTTCCAAACTTTACGACCTTATTAATATTATTATGTACGTAGTTTTCTTCTAAGCTATATGTATAATCGTCTCGTTCACTATTTTCGCATGTACCTACATAAATGCGTAATACGAACTCACTACATGGATTTTTTATAAGCATACGATCTTACACGCTGATTTGCGCAGAGCCCCTCCATGCTATCCCTGTAACCCGTTTTATTAAACATAAAAAAAAGAACTAGCTAGAAACTAAAATTTAATTGACTTTTTTTGAGAATTTATCACCCGCATTGTTATAGGTACGAATATCACAGACGCGTAGAAATATTTCTAAGCCTCTACGATTTCGAAGATTAAAGCGTGCCATTTTACAAAAATAATTGTTTAATTTGTCATTTTGCAGTAGATTATAGATTTTTTTTGATTATTGATTTTTTTGTTGTTGTTCTAGTCACACGCTACTACAGAATTATTTTCGCGTACTATGAAGACATGCGTCAGAGATTATAGCAACATCTGAGATTACGGTGTTAAAAAATAAAAACGTTTACGTTATCATTATTCACTCTTTAAATTTTTTCGTATAACAAACAATCGTTTTAGAAGAAAAGGACTTTACTTGCAGCCCGTAACCGGCTTAGGAACTAGACTTATTGTGTCGTCGTAGAAAATTATTTTTCAGTCACATTCGCGCTTTACTCATCTAAAATACTAAATTTGTACAAAAATTATTGATCTATAAACTTAATACTGTTTTATACGTCTTTTTTTCTAGTCATTTACTCATACGCACACTTTGTTCATTGGTCTCACGAGTTGTCTGGTTCGTTACTTAAAATATAATATCTTACTTGTCGTTTTATCTAGTGCGTAACATTATTTTTATTTTTATTGCGATGGATCCTTTTTGCCGGCCGCCGCTTATTTATCACAGGTAAAATTTTTGTGACGTCATTATAGTCACTGTGACGTCATTATAGTCACGGGGTCATCACATACGTCAAAATGAGAGAATAGGCGATGGCTCGCAGAAGTGACACTCGCCGCAACATCTCTGAAAAAATGAAACAAAATTTAACAATTTTTCGTTGTTTAATTATTCTACACGTTGCCCAGGGCGACCATCGAGAGTCTCAAGATATTTTGTTTGAAGAAGAGCTTCAGCCGTCATCGAGATATCTGAACGTTTACGAATCTGTATTTTACAATTTTATCAATATATTTAAACGAAAGTATATGAGAATGATGTCGAATATTTCTCAGTACAAAACTGAGGCGCAGAATTTTGTAAAAACTTTTACGCGAGAGACTGCACTTGCCCTGGCGAAGAAACGAACGTTGATAGACTTTTCGAAAATATCGAGAGTAAGTGTCGAGATTGATTTTCAACTTTGATGTCAAATCATTACCATCCTGATTTCTTATTTTATTCACCTAGGAAGATCTCAATCTGTCAAAAATCTGGTCAGGATCTTCGAAGAGCTTGCCAAATCTGACGAAGCTCGCTAATGTTAGTGTTCCTAGCCAACCTTTCCTGGGCCAGAGATCAATGTCGTATCCGAGCACGTTCGTGGCCAAGGTGGCGAAGTTTCCAATTTCTTATTACAAAAGAGCTAATTGGATGTGGAAGTACTGGATGATCGCTTGCGTATGCTGTTTACCACTATTTGCAAATTTTAATACCGAGAAGAACCCCGCTAACAGCGAACACACACCAAGTGACCTACAAGCTACACCCACGAACTATGCAGAAAAGTGATTAGAGAACCGTGATCACCTATCGGGGAATATAATTCATTCTTAATGAACAATTAATGACCAATCATTAGCACTGCGTGTGAGCCGGTCTTTTTTTTAATAATCTATACCCCCTTGTGATACAAATAAAGCTCCTTTATTTCCGGTACAACGTACGTTTATTTCGTGAATTCAAGAGATTTTTTTTTACTTTGAATTGAATCATACATTTCTTCAGTTATAGTTTCTTCTCATTCTCAGACAGATGCGTGTGTGTTTATGTACATACGCAGATATCAGATATTAACGGATTTTGTCTTTAATTGGTCCAGTAGTTTTCAAAGTACATACCTATAAGTAACAGAATTTCAAGAGATAAAATAATAATGATGATATCTTAAGAACGGATGAACGGATTCGGATAAAAATCGGTACTGGAAGAAACTTTCGGTCATTCATTCCAAATCTGAGGTCAGATTTACAAAACTCAAAATTGCGAATCCTAAATGCTGAAAAAAAATCGAAAGACATACCGAAGATTTTTCGAGTCACTGATCACAAATTTGACGTTGTGCTTCCGTATTGTCCCTATTCCTTTGCTGTCCTTTTACTCAAAATTAGTGTAAAAACGGGAATCTCTAAGATATGGTCGGCCTGAACCGCTGCAGGTCAACTAGTATTCTCTTAATAATTTAGACGACCACTTAAAAAGTGTGTCCTGGTATATTCGAGAGCATCGTTTCAGAGATTCATTGATGAAAATTGGTACATTCGAAATCAGAAAATTGCGAATTCTTAATTTTCTATGTCAGTAGACATGTGAAAGAGCTTTTTTCACCACAACAACCACAACCACCACATCCGGTAGCCTCTGGAATGAGTATAAATCCGCCTACGTTGACCTTATTATTGTGTTATCTAACACGTTTGTCGACATGTAAGCAACGTATCTATCCTTACCGTCGGATACTCCTCGAGTAGGCCGTGCTCCCCGAGGCGATAGTACAAGGAACGGTTCGCCATGAAAGCGGTGGGGTTATCCCGCGGGAGACTGGGGTGTAGAATGGGCCACCCTGGACCGCGGATGTTTGCTGCGAGATTCAGCAAATCCCTACTTCCGTAGACAATCTTAGGCGCTGGTGGCGGTGGTTTGACCAAAAGCCACTGGAGAGGTCTCGCTATGTTGAGAAAGTGCTGCATAAAGAGAAAGAATTAAATTATCAAAATTAGACAGGAAACTGATGTGATTGTACGCACCTTGGTGTCTTCGGGACTGGCAGGTCTCGATTCCGCAGGTGTTGCAGTCGGAGTTGGAGTGTCGCCGGAAGAAGTTGCTAAGCTACTGATACCGCTGGTGCCACTGGTTTCACTTCCGCTGCTGGGGGACATTGGAGCTGGTGGTGCACCGAGGGAGTTACCAACCCCCGACAACGACTTCACACCTTGATCGTAGAGCAGGCGTGCTCCAAGCGCGTAGAAATGCTCTGGCTCTAATCCTGAGAGTGGCATTGCTATCGTCAACGCCATTTCTCTTTTCTTTTATTGGTTTTACCTTTGAGGGATCGAAATTGATTAGATCAATGAACAAAAATTGTTTAGTAGATTAACCCGTCCATCGATTATCAATGAAATTAATTTTCACTCATCGCGGTTAGAATACACATTCAGAATTGAACAGCTGTTGTACTTACTACTACTAATAATGCGATTAAGAAGCATACATTTGAGATCGCTAATGATCACTCGAAAATATTCGCTATGAAATCATAGGGATTTTTTGTTTCCCGCAATTATCCACCGTATCTACACCACACAAACGAGGATCTGGATAAATTGCAATTTGTCGAATTCTGTGATTCGTGACATATTTTTGGAAATTGATTTCTAAAAAAAGCAACAAAAATATACCCCAATCGAAGTATATTACGCATTATAAAATCTTGTTTTCTAGAAAATTCACTCGATTTTTGTGTTAATTTTCATTTTCATTTTCATTTGAACTAAAACTAACAAATTTCTGTATTGTATTCAATGAAAGGAACGTAAAATGATTTCATAATACATACGAAAAGTTGGAGTACGATATTTAGAACACAAATATTTTTGGCATGTGTACGTTACTTCACGACTATAACTTCGAAAAGACATCTAACGAACAACTGATTATTAAAACAACTTTATCATGCATAAAAATTTGAGATTTGGAAGATGACCGAGTGGCGATCAGAGCGGTTAGGATTAATGCCCATTCAAACATGGTCGTGTTAGGTTCTGGGGATTAATGTTCTCATTATACAGACAACATCAGCCACATCAAAGACGCTGGGCCACTTATTGCGTAATCTCGTTTGTTTTGAACGCTAATTGTCGAAATCTGAGATACCAAGAAGACCCAAATTCTTGGAACAAAGCTGTTGCTGCAAATTCTATGTCGAATCCCGATCATTGACACGATTCTTTCGCCTATTATGAATCCCATTACGTTATTTCTGGCTGATAAAAGCTTCGATAATCTCGACGATACCGTATCACGATTACGTAAACTGCCAGAAATAAATATTGCGTTTGACGGTCTACTTTTTTTTTCTATTTACCTAGTTTAAGTACAAAGTTGAACCTTATCTGCGTGATTTTATACACAGTGTAATTTTTCGAGGTAGAAGACTCGTTGCGTGTATAACAATTTTTGCATCTGTAATTTCGTAATCAGTTTGTTTATTATCTCAAACTTTATCACGATGAACGAGATACCCGATATCTCGTGTGATCATCAACAAAGTTACACTCGTACGCTTTTGCTCGTCGACTAAATGTGCAATTTTTTTTCGGTTCTACGTGTACAGCTTTTATTCGCAATACTGACTTCATCATCAGTGAATATATTTATATTCTTATTCAGAACACCGGAAAATAATGACTGCAGACTCACGATATTTCCTGTCATAAAAGTAGCTCACAAAAGGTGTTTGAAATTCGTAACGATAACGGTTCGAATCCGAGGGGACTTTTCGAGTCGTCTAATTTGGCACATTTTTCTCATTTTCCGATCACTTTTCACGTTTCACGCTCCTGTGAAGTCAAGGCGGATGTGAGACGGCAGCTTTTTCTCTGTACTTACTTAAATCTGTGATGTATAAATTTCGCAATATCAGGCACCCCGATTATAGAAACTAAGATGTTTGGGTTTCTCGTCGTTCACTGCCCGCTTGTATACTGCGACTGGATAATGCGGTACGACCAATATTATCGCAGACACCTGTCGCCCCCGCGACGGCTAACCCTTTCACTACAATGACCAGGCGATATCGGTTAACTTCCGTTTACTGGCACTCGGAACGAGACTTCAATTGATCGTCAATATTAAACGTGACTTATTAGTTTATTCAGAAAAAAACTGTAGCAAAATTGCAGCTTCATGCAATTGCCGGTTAACAATTGCAATGAAATACCCTCGAGATATTCTTAGCTACAACGTGCGTCTGTTAAGTTTATTTTATCCTTATTGCACATATGCAGAGATAACAAGATGGGTCGAAGCTTCAGTGCTAGCCAGTGGTGTCAGTGTATCATTCATTGGCAGGTCACGAACACAGTTTTCTCAATGAGTTTTTTGCACCGTAAAACATTTTCTCCTGGAAATTTTACAGTGTTATCAAATCTGAAATTACGTGTTGAACTGAATGAATGTGTTCTTTTTTTTTTTTTTTGCTTCATCTCTCATTTTCGGTTGCTCTTAGGTGAAATGATAACGATTCACTTGGCAGTTCATGAAATTCTCTACCAAAAAGATGTTTTTCCTCCAGTCGTCGCGTCATAAGTTACATACGGGTTCAAAAGTAAAGCTTCGAGACACATATTATGTGTTACTGAATGATGCTTCAGGGGTTATTAAGATGTATCCAGACCTTGATTGAAACTCAAAAATTGAGCTGCTATTTTCTTACTCAACATTTGCTACTACCAGTATAGACTTGTCATTTTGGACGTATACATAAGCGATCCTTTGTACATTCGAATGTATTCGAATCAAAGTTTATTTAGCTGCTTCACAGTTTTTAACATTAACGTGGAATTGAATTGGATAGAAGGCGATCGGAATTGAGATGCTGAGTTCATTCCGTGTATCAAGTTACTCAAACATTGCTCAGACAGGCTTTGCATTTTTTTCTAACAATATTAATATATTTGAGCGGTGGTATCCAGAACTGATCGATTGTGCCATGTTATTCCTGAGCAATTGATCTATTGCTTCAAACATCTTACGAGCATAACTTCGATTCAATATGTATACTAGTGCCATGTTGAACAGTCAAGTGTTATGCAATGTTGCATTGTTCATTGTTTAAAGTTCTATTGTCTCAAAGTTATGGGTGGATGAAAGTTTCGGCGAGTCACATGCAGCAATGTGATGCGATAAATGATAATAAGTAGTCGGAAGAAAAAAATCGTATACACAGTTTTTGCTATCATCTGTATAGTATTCTTTCATAATAGAAACGAGACCATCGTTTTTACCGAAGCATAGTATCGTTTCGTTTCGTCTATTCTTCTTTCAAATAAGGAATTTGTCGGCTATAATGCGTACAACACGGCGAAGGTCTACGGAGCACAATAAATTCTAAAAGAAGAAAGAACTTTTTGCAGTCGTGTTTGTAGAGCAAGTACTTCTTACGTGCTGATGTAAAACGAAACAAATCGTATTTCAGTGTAGCCGTCGTCGAGGCGCCACGCCGGAAAGACCCTCTAAATCTCAACATTAAAGTTTAAAACTACGCTCTATTCCAGTTCATTTAATACCTTCATACCTTCTCAAATACTACGCGCTGAACATGGTCTAACATTATTTATCTGCTTTCCTGGTATGACGCACGCGTTCTACATTACCGACAGTACCCTCAGAATTCCTTCTTTATCAACCTCGGAACCGAGACTGTTTTACCAACGGTCAATGAGCAGAGTTACCGACGGTAGATAAAGCGAACTTATTACCCGTTGAACGTTGTCACCTACAGCGCCTCGAGTTTGTCGTTTGAGTCGGACTCTGCGCGACTGTTTGTAGTTCCAGGAATCGCCACTATGCAACGTACGTTTGGCTTAGTGGCCAGAGGTTTCTCACAGGTACCACAATAAGCTGATGATTAGTATATAAGGATCGATCTTTGAGATCATATCAGGGGTGGTTCGATATGTTCGTTCTGATAAAAGAGGGGGAATTATAAGAATACGAAGTGTCAAGATTTTTTAAAGTGCGCCAAAGATCGAATTACTTTCGCAGATTTGAAGGGGAATTAAGATTGAGATTCACTAAAAAGTCTCTTCAAGTATACGCGACCTAGCAAGCATCAGGAAAGGGTGTAAAAAGGAAACTCTGAAACCAAAGTGGAATTGCATCCACCGTGCGAACGAACAGGCCATTCGACGCGATTCGAATGGCAGACTATAAAAAAGAGAGGAATATCTCGCGCGCTCGAACGTTGTCATTGTAACTGTTGACCGCGACGTTTCATACCGGGTGTCCCATTTTAATCTTACACCTGATTTATCTCGGAAAGTACTGCTCGGATCGAGTAATAAGTAATATTAAACTTTTAGGATTTGGAGGGGGACGTTCAAAAATAATTCTCTCAATTTTTTCTAATAACAAATGGTGGCGTAAAAATGGAAAACATGTTTTTTTTTAATGGGAACATGACTTGTTTTGTTCAACAAAAAATCTGCTAGGTCAAAACTAACAAGTTTTGTAGGAAACATTTTTCAACAAAATTTTCAACAAAAAATTTGTTAGGTCAAAACTAACATCTTCTGTAGAAAACATTTTTCAATTGTTATTAACAATTGTACATGTTTGGAACGCACGCACGCATGCATGTATGCATACATGCACACACACACACACACACGCCAAACATGGACAATTGTTAATAACAATTGAAAAATGTTTCCTACAAAAGTTGTTAGTTTTGACCTAACAGATTTTTTGTTAAACAAAACAAGTCATGTTCCCATTAAAAAAAATGTTTTCCATTTTTACGCCACCATTTGTTATTAGAAAAAATTGAGAGAATTAGTTTTGAACGTCCCCCTCCAAATCCTAAAAGTTTAATATTACTTATTACTCGATCCGAGCAGTACTTTCCGAGATAAATCAGGTGTAAGATTAAAATGGGACACCCGGTATAACCGGTACCTGCGAGGTTCGATTGAAATCTCTAGTTAAATCCCGTAGCAGTGACATTGACCACTATGAGTTTCCGTTTAATTCTCCAACGCAATAATCAAACTGAATTCGAGTAAACAACGTGTGGATGTGAAATTTCGTATTGCACTGTTTCAGAAATTGGAAATTTTCCGTCGAGATCATGTATAATTGTGCTAATTCATTTGTAGAATTGTTTTCAGATCATGGGGAAGTTCATGACCGTTTTGCCGAATGGCAGGCTGCCGTTAAACTTGCTTCTTAGTATACTTTTTAAAATCGTTTTATACGGGGGTGATAAAGGTTAAACGACGAGCATTTCAATGATACCGGAGAATATGATATTTTACAGCTATCGTTCCCTGTCAACTGCATAGCCAATAAAACGTGGCGATGATGGCAAACATCCGGTGCGGAAACAAATATAAATACTACTAGGTATATTGAACGACTTTTAATCATTATTTTTTTCTCAACTGTAACTCGCACATGTTCGTCATGGAATTTTTATATTTCAAGCTGTTCATCTTCATACATCGGTATCTCAAAACCTCGCTTAAAACCATCTACACGAAAACGAATAACAGTAGGATTTATACAAAATATCATGCTCCGTTATTTCGGTTGAATCTAACAAACTTTTTATCAGACTTACAAAAAACCTGAGGACTTGATAAGATTTACTAGACACCTGCTCAGACCTTTCAGACTCATTAAAGTCTTGAATGAAAAAACGATGCTGTCCTCAACTCTTACGACGTCAGCATCGGCTCGTTTTTCCTGCACGGTAAACTCGCAATGAGACAAAACTGTTCTTTATGACTCTGTGCTATTCTAGAATAATCATAAATATAAGTAACTAGTTTTTTCTACACTTTGTGACGTACTACTTTCAATCCTAATTTATCATCCACACAAAGCTGCTCCTTCAAAGAAGATCCTCTCATCGAAGAGACACCGCACTGTATCAGATCATATTTAGAAAATATCGGTTTCCGAAAAGGCTCCGAAAACGCATATTTCATTGCATTGCTACGCAGAGTAATTATTCGCTTGATATTGCCGTAGGGTGCAGGGTGCAGTGCGATTATAACCGTAAACTCTGAGAGTGAGTAGAAAGATTTTGTAACGCAATGTATGTAGGGTCAGGTCAACCGCGAGCCTCCCCTCCCCCTCCCCCATAGATTTGATTCTCGAGTGAGGGAGCTGCCGGCGGGAGTCCGCGACCTCGCCGTCCTCTCCGTCCACGGGGACGTCCGCGGCGACCCATCCGGCTGCCCTGGCAACGGCACATGCGCCCTTTTTCAACTGTTCCACGAGGATGGTCGGGGATTGGCCCGGAGTAACACCCCCTCATAATGGGCTCACCCGTCCGGCAGGCTCGCGCGAGGTGCGCGGGGCACGGAAGCCATATTGATTTCCCTGAAAAACTTCACGCAAAACAGACCAACTTACCAGAACAACCAATCACAAGCGAAGAATACCACGCAGAAGTACAACGAGGAGGCCGATAGAGGTTCTCGTCTTAGGAACGTTGACACAGTGTGGAAATTATCAGCTGAGGCTCGAATCGTTAATATTTGGTGTACGTTCCAAATTGATTTATTCGCATCTCGCATAAAGCGAATTGTCCAGGATTTTGTACTTGGCACTGTGATCCAGAGGCCGTTGGCATTGATGCTTTTGATCATGCATTTCGGCGGTGGGCCCTCACGAGAGGTGGGACATACCGTGCGAGCAATTATGTATTCCGCGATGAGTCCTCACGAAAGGTGGGACAAATTGTACGATTATTTACATCATCCTCTTGCCCAAAAGTTATCGCTGATTGCCGCTAAATATCAGGGAACGTTTAAGCCGAAAAATATCTCAGAAGAGTTCGTAGACCTTTTTGATTGCTTCCTTGTAAAAGCGACTATGAAGCAGTACAGTAAACCAATTGAGAATTGGTCAGCTTACTGTTCGTCTGTTGAATGTGATCCCCTTGAAGCGATTAAAATTAAGATTTTAATATGGTTAACAAACCTATTTCAATCAGGCGCGTCCTATGGGACATTGAACGTGTGTAGAACAGAAATTTCGTTGTTATCTGCAGGTGATCGTGTTTCAAAAATCTCTGTGATATCAGGGTTTTTTCAAATGAGTCTTCAGTTTCAGGCTATTGAAACCAAAGTACGAAAAGACATAGGCCGTGAAACCTGTCTTGGATTCGATTTGGAAACTGCATCCACTAGATTCTTTGAATTTAGCGGAATTAACCAACAGATTGGTGTTTTTGTTATCTTAGGTATAGCACACAGGGTACAGACGCTATCTTCGATTAGCTTGAGTAACATAATGAAAAATAATATAGGTTTTGAAATACTTATTTCAGACTCCATTAGGACGGTTCGTCCGAATGTTTTTCAGCTCTTTTTAGCGATACCCTCGTTCAAAGATGAACCTAAACTTTGTAAAGCTAATACTTAGAACGTTACCCGAAGTTTACTGAGTTACTCCGTAACAATAATGATAATTTATTGACTGCAACTCGGAAACCTTATAAGGCTGCTAATCCTCAAATTATTAGAAGATCGATTAGAGCGTTCGTGCGTTATGGTACAAGCAAAAAATTCCCGGCTATGCGCATGCTATGGTACACGTCATACGGCTACATCATCTGATTTGATGTAAGTTATCGATGTTAAGTTATTTATACACCTCAGGGATATAAACGGCGGTTTATTGCCCTGTTCCAGCCGGAAAAACCACTTTATTTCCCTTTGGTGTATAAAATATCGTATGCACCACAGGGCAAACGTTGTTTTATAGACTCGTGCGATTGTATCCCTCGGCTTCGCCTCGTGATACAACCTCACACTCGTCAAAAACAACTTGTCGCCCCTAGGTGCATAATATACTATAAGAGTATGGCTGGTTGGTCGAAAGATTCATAGATTTTTAATGAATTTTTTACGGCACAGGCATTAAAAAGTCACTTTTTGACGCCTGTTTTCGTTCCGGCAAATCGCACTTTATACCGCTAAGTTCAAAGTTGCGGTATAAAGTCTTTATTCCGCAACTTTGATGCGCAGTTCGAAGTGCGCATGTCAAAGCTGCGGGATAAAGTCTTTATACCGCAGGTGACCCCCTCTCTACTACCTTTTACAGCAGCTCCTATACGCAGTTCGTGCGGAACTCAACTGGCGTCAAAGTGACTATTAATGCCTTTTCCGTAAAAAATATTGTATGGGGCGCGCGCAGAAAGTAACTGTTCAGCAAGGTTATGTTTTTAGTACTCGCCGTTGCTTTACAAGGCTCGCCTTCGGCTCGTACGAAAAACATAACCTTGCCGAATAAATAGTTACTTTCGGCGCATGCCACATAAATATCTATTTTACGGTACAGGCATGAAAAAGTCACTTTTTGACGCCTGTTTTCGTTCCGACAAATCGCACTTTATACCGCTAAGTTCAAAGTTGCGGTATAAAGTCTTTATTCCACAACTTTGATGCGCAGTTCGAAGTGCGCATGTCAAAGTTGCGGAATAAAGTCTTTATACCGCAGGTTACCCCATCTCTATACGCAGTTCGTGCGGAACTCAACTGGCGTCAAAGTGACTATTAATGCCTTCCGTAAAAAATATTGTATGGGGCGCGCGCAGAAAGTAACTGTTCGGCAAGGTTATGTTTTTAGTACTCGCCGTTGCTTTACAAGGCTCGCCAGGTAAAACCAACGGCTCGTACGAAAAACATAACCTTGCCGAATAAACAGCTACTTTCTGCGCATGCCACATAAATATCTATTAAAGCTATTGTCGTAATCTATGGGGTTCGGGATATTAGGGAGGAGTGATCTAATCGGACGGGGCGGTCATATAATTATGATCGAAAAACAGCAAATAATAAAACACAAAATATTAATAACGAAATATGGCAAATTTCAATCTGAATCATCCGTTGTTGAATATTTAACGAGTGAAAATTCGCATACACTCTTGTTTGAGCGTTTCTCGACACGTGCAGTGATTTTCTACGACGATTTTACTTTATGAAATATACACAATTCTGATATCGTTGATAATTCGTTACTCCAATTAACGTTGATAAAAAGTGAGGAATGACTTGTTTCCGAGCAAAAAGGGTATTCCTATGACGATCAGATATTGAAAAAGAGATACTCCGATCCGGCTATCGATCCCTCGACCAGTCGATCCTCGAACGTCCGCCGCCACGAAGACTGCGATGCGAAAGACCGGCATCTCCACGAGACTCTGGCTGTTGGCGTTAGGATGTTTGGTCAGGGTTCCAGAGTACAGAATCCAATGTCCGACCTGGAACAAAGTAGAAACAAGGAAAAGCAGACATTAATCATGAAATGTGTCATTATTATTCCATTCAATCTTGTTTCAAGCTTTCCAGAAAACAGAAGAAAATAAAGAGAACAAAAATATTCTGAAAACCGAAAGAAATCGCTGCAATTCTACGAAAATGAGACTGAAAAGTTGATTTTCTTACCTATATAAGAATTGTTTAGCTGAATTGTGCGAGTCTGAATTGTCTCCAGCATAGTCCTTCTCTGCTCCGTTGATGTCGATCTCTGCCCCCCGTAGATGATTTCGAAGATTCCACGTTGTCCAGAGTTCCAGGGTATAGAATCCAACGTCCGACCTGGAACAAAGTAAAAAGAAAACTATTAATAATGAAATGGCTTGTTATTCTATTATTCAATCTTGTTTCAAGCTTATGAAAGACAGAAGACGAAACGAAAATGGAACAAATCGAAAATAGAAGAGAAACAACTGAAATGAGAGTTGGAAACACAAAATATCTTGAATTCTCTCAAAATGAGAATGAAAAGTTAATCTTCTCACCTGTATAAAATAAAAATTGTTTCGTCGAATTGTTTGAGGTTTCATCGTTGTCTCCGGCGTCGTTCTTCTCAGCTCCATCGTTCTTCTCAGCTCCGTCGTCCTTCTCAGCTTCGTTGTCAATCGCTGCTCCGCCTGAATGTTGTTCCGTCGATGTCCGGTGGCTGCTTGCTGTAGCTGATTTTCAAGATTCCCGATGTCCGACCTGGAACAAAGTAAAAACAAAATATATAATAATGAAATGGCTTGTTATTCTATTATTCAATCTTGTTTCATTTCAAGCTTTTATAAAAGTGATGAAAAAAGAGAGACCAAAAATAAGTTGGAAACAAAAAAAAAATATCTTGAATTCTATTAAAATTGTTCGAAAATTGTTAGAAAAAAAAAATTAACGATTCTTATTTACAACTAATTGCAAGTCAATCGCAAATCAAAAATGATTTCCTGTGCAATATTTAACTGCCACATATTGCCGACGATACGCACGATATATTCGGAAAATTTTATTCTAAATCACGTCCAACATTACTTGTCGTCAATTCGAACGTTAAATAATTGAGAATAATACGAAAAACTCACATCACAAGACCGTTTATCGACGCCGAAATTGAGACTCGCGCGGCGTCACTGCTGCTCACACGCTCGCTACCCAAGCTTTTAACCGTTTTGAGTGACCTTGACTTTTGTCGAGAAATCTTGCGAAACTAAAGTTTGAACAGCAGGAACCGAGTAAAAATTCGAATGCACTCTTATACTACTCATACGCAATAGGCAACAACTGTGTATATTAGGGAACAAAAGGCTACGCATGGAAACAATGAAACCAAAACAAGAGATCGCGCCGTCCTGCGTAAACAAGATCAAATATTGCCGTTGCAACGCACGAGATTCGAAGAATTTAATATTAAATCGCGTCCAACTATACTTGTCGTCAATCCGAACGTTAAATAATCGAGAATAATAGGAAGAACTCACATCACAAGACCGTTTATCAACGCCGAAATTGATGATTTCGATAGCTCAGTACTGCGATAGACTCGCGCGGCGTCACTGATGCTCAGACGCTCGCTACCCAAGCCGGTAACCGTTTGATTGACCTTGACTTTTGACGAGAAATCTTGCTAAACTAAAGTTTGAATAGCAGGAACCAATCAGGAGCCCGGGTTCCCTGCCACCTCTGAGGAGCGGAGAAACAAATGAATTCGAAACAAAATGGAGAGTTTTTCTCGACACGTTCAAGATTTTTGTATCAAGATTTTACTCTACGATCTTGTCGATAATTCGTTACTTTTGTCGTCGAGCCAAAGTGAGAAATCCATCTGTTTTCGTCGCGCGTCGAATCGAGTAAACGGGGTATTCCAATGATGATCGGAAAACGATCGATCCCTCGACCAGTCGATCCTCGAACGTCCAACCTCCACGAAGTCTGCGATGCGAAAGACCGGCATCTCCGCGTCTCCCGTCGTCCCTCACTTCCTACCACCTCGTCCGGCCACCGTAGCGCTGCTTTCGCATCGGCAAAGCCGAAACAATCCTCAACAATCTTTGACAATCCGATGTCGATTGTCGATGTGCGTCAGTTCCAACTTTTGCCGATAGTCTAATTACGTCGACGGCCTGTCAATCGCGTCGTCGCAAATGAGTCGCGCCCCCACGAGGTAACGGCCATCTATAGAACTATCAAACGCTCGCGAACACAGTCCAAAAATCGGTCAGACTCGCAGACCAAAATCAACAAAAAGACTGTCGACATCCAATTCGAAATGAACAACCAAGTCATTGAACCAAAAAAATCAAGCTAAATACCTAGGAGTAATTCTAGATAAAAACCTATCCCTTGTACCTTGTAGATCAGTAGATACAGATCCCGAATGAGCTTCCCTATAGACGATAATATCAGAGTCGGTAAAGATACTCACTCGCTTACCGAGACGCACTGATCCACTACGCAGGCTTAGTAGGTGCACGCGGTGACTCGGCGCGCCAAATTCAAACAGAGATATCTAATGATTATTGGCAGTGAGAGAGAAAGAGAGGGACAATCAATAATAATATTTATCAAAATATCTATTTATTATATCGATAAATAGATATTTAAAATATCTATTTTAAATATCTATGTATTATAGATATTTATTATAGATATCTATTTATTATAGATATTTATAAATATCTAATAAATATTTATTTGACAAACAATAAATGTGTTTCTTTCCCATTAGACTGTAAAGATAGATAATTGTGAGATTTATTTCGAGAACAATCCACTAAAATTTAACTTCAACTGACAAGAGAGTAATAAATAATTAATAGCTTGCTGGTAATTGAAGGTAACGGGTTATTTCTCTGAATTAATTATCGTAAATTTATAACAGTAAGGATGGATGGATGGTGTGGGTGAGAGAACTGAAACCTGTGATTATCGTGCACACATGTATAATATAACATAGAAATCATTTATTCAGAATAAAGACAAAATACATAAATGGTTCAATTTTCGTACCACATAAATCCATTCAAACGATGAATTTATTTATGAGAATATTTCGATGGTCCTGAAAAGGACCGATTTTTTTGGTAAGTTTCCCGAGCACCCATGAGGTATTACCTTCGGCTCGTTTCTTTTTTCTTTTTCAAAACAGTGGAAAGGTCGCTCGTACGCCATATGAAAACCACTGGTGCGCAAAAAACTTGAGACTTTTCGAAAGTTACGGAGAGAGAGAGAGAACGGGTCTGCATTTGATGCGGGGAATCGACGCCAACCGACGCCACCCGACGCCCACTCCAAGAGGCAAGAGAGCCGCTGGGTGTCGACGGACTCTCGCTACTTCCTGGTCTTTCGGGTTCGCCTCATTCCCATAGACCCCTATAAATATACCCCAGAGTTGAACCGGATCAGAGTAAGACCCTGCTTGCTAAAACGGTTTCCTTAAATTTTTCCACAAATTCGGACCCCCGATTCGACTGGGCGGTATTTAATCCTACGGTGTAATTTGTAACTGATATTTCACGATAGCGTGCACAGATATCATACATCATTATATTGTACGCGCGTCACCTGCAGCCCGTCAAACTGTCTCAGCTCGGCCCAACATTGCATTCATATTTAACGTGCACATAGCACAATGTCTGCGCAGTACTCGTGACAAGAGCTGTTGTGTGGGGTATATCATGCACACATACCGCCCCTCGAAATTTATAGATAGGCATAACTGACTGTACAGATACAGACTTCAGTAGTTTCGGATAGTAGGCGAGCATCGACTGTTTATTCAACTTACCGTGACCACAAGGCAGTCCGATCACGCGTGCACGCGTTAATTTGATTAGAACAACAAGCGCTGGTCACGAAACAGACCCAGAATTGTTGGTTGGATGTCAAGGTGTCTTTTGGGGTAGAAACACGGAAGTGTACTCCGTGAATTATTACCATTTAATGGAGTGCGATGGGGCGTTTATTCTCTTGTATACTTTCATACTCGAGTGAATTCGTGGCTTGGCCGAGCTTCCGTTTACCTTTTTTTCTCATTATCGATTACACGCTCGAACCCCAGGTACACCTTGCTAACAAACACGACCTGTACACCAGTTTCAATTTAATCACAATATCGATGCTTATACACCGACTCTTTATTAATTCCCAGACAAAGTGTCAGATACATTTAGGTATAAGTTTTTTTTTTTAACATTCAAACGAAGACTGTAGGCCCGTCAGTCCAGTGATTAACGTGAAAAAAGACGATCCGATGAGTAATATTCGTCCGGTCCCCTGCAATTTCCCGTCCATATCCTAATGTTCTTACCGACGCTAACTGGGATCTGGTCCGTTTCTCCCGCACCTGGGTGGTCCATGGTTGTCCCTAGGCACGCTATCAGGTGTCCAGCTTCCCAGGCAACCCCTAACAGTCACCCTGTAGCAGTCTTTGCGTGGCTGTAACATCGCTTCCGTCGTCGTCACGAGGCTGTACAGTCTCGCTGGCAGGAATCGTGGTTGTTACCAAATGATGCATGGCTTGGTAATAGCTAAAATACAACCAGCTTACGGGGGCGCGCCCACCCTTCTTGCGGCTCAGACTATCCAACGCGAGAAACTCGAGAGATTTATTGCCTGCCCTCAGGATTGCGGATTCACTGATTCTGCTCTTAACCGACTCATATTAATTGACGGAGTTCAGAAACTGTATCAATCGATGGACATCAGCATGAAAAATGCGAACGAACGTCAATGAAGTTTCGCGTTGAGTGGGATCCTCGTGGAGTTGCAACCGGGTCTTAAACATGCGTTAATATCGTTAATAGCGGGTTGGCGTGCGACCTGCGTGCGTGCCGAGTGTGTGTGGGCGGGGTTCACGTCACAACTGCACGCGACCTACAGCCACCCTGGACCACCACGATTTCAGTAAATCTCGAGGGGCGCAAATAAATTAAATTACTCAAATGGTTGCAGTCCGGAGACCTGCTCTGCACAAGTCACACGAGAATCCCATTATTTGTTAGCATGTGAAATGTCCATAAAAGATCTGCTCACAAAATTGTGCTCATGACAGTCAGATGGGTGACAATTTATGTAAAACCAGTTGGCAGTTGCGGTTCCGGATCACCTTTGGCGTATGTGGTAATGGCAATAACGCAAGATTGAAGGTCCTGCGAGTTTAGGGAGTTACGAGCCCATCCTGGGCGTCCTCATAACATGTAAAACACTAGGATTAGCGTATAATAACGAGTGTGTGACCGCGTGGGAGGGGCCGGTCCACGGTTGTTCGCGGTCCGATAATGAAACACCGGACACGACGGATCAACGGACAATCTAACTCTAGGTGCAGAAACTGCCCAGTAGAAGCTGGACGAGGACCCCTGGGATCTCAGACCCCCGGGGTTTTAATATCACGTTATTAACCCAGTTTGGCTTCGGGGATGTCAGGCCTCTTCCCATCTTTTTTGCGTCTATCCTTCGTCCTTGTACGTCCCTAATATCACCCGACGAGTATTGTCGCTGTGAAATAATGCAAACATTATTCCCAAATGGTTGGAATAACCCTGATCCACGATACAGTGGCGCTCCATAAAATTGTATATTCACATTCATCTGCAGCTCGTTCCTATTTGTTCTTATTCTTTGAAATTCCTGACGTCAGGGGGATGAACGTGACGCCAGCTAAGACCGGTAGGTCACAGATGCTCGGTGTCCATAATCCGTTGGAAAGTTCCAAATTGGATCGAATCCACGCAATATCGACGGCACAGAGCAATCCCACGAAACAAGGTCCTCGACTCTCTCTCTTGAATTATCGCACGCCTGACTTGGTTCGAAGCCGGCTTAACGGAAACAAGTTTGCACAAACGATGCACCAGATGTCGAGCTGAATATTTTTCTCTTCAGTGGTGCTCCGGGGAGTAAACAAAAAAAAAATCTACTATTGCTTTCCCTTTTCTGACCGTAAATGGCAGTCATGACTTGAATCTATGTACGACAACTGAAAATCAACCGGAGACGAGTTGTAGGGTCCTTTCGGAGATACTATCGCGTGATCAGATCAACGCACTAGCAGCGTTATCGACGAGCCAAGATCGTTTTGGTTCTGCTTGTTCGTCTTGCTCGTGATCGCAGGATGAAAAGAGCGTTTTGAAGGTGAAGGAAGTAGTTGGTAACCACGTCGTACGATGCTGCCACCCTTGTTGGGGGAGGGAGGGGATTATCACGGAATATCGTGCAGTGGCAGCCTGCAGTGGTCGTGCCTCTCCAGAAACCCCCTGGATCCCGAGGGCCCGTGGTGGGTTTCCGAAGTGGGGCTCCCGGCGAGAGTACCCAGCATATAACCACCGCCAAATCCACCGCAAATACCCTCAAGTACTCCTTGCTTGGCCGTGAGTGAGAAGGGGGCCAGACCACGCACGTGGTACTTCGCTTCAACTTCAACTTCAACTTCAGCCACGTAGTTTGTCGGCTAGGGGTCTCCCTGCAGGAGAAAAGAGGAGTGAGTACCCGTCGTCGTTGTCAATGTGGTTTCATCGGTTAGAAGAAAACGCTCCACCCACACAGTCAGTTCTCTTCATCGCCGATTAGGCAGGACTACATAGAATAACACATTTTTCGAAATTTGTGTTGTGCTCCGTAATTTCATGCAATTTGATGTTACGCCTGCTGACACGCAACCTAACAAACGTGAGTGAGATGCGTCAGTCCCCTTTGATAACGACGATGATGAGTTTGAGAGAAAGGCGTAGGTTCTAACAAATGGAGATGTTCAAGTTGGAAACCTGCACTGGAGGATCTGAACTTGGACCGTTCTTCAAAAGTGAATACGGATTGGTAGAATTTATCGATGAGATTCAATCAGGGCGAGAGAGATCGTAGCATAAAGACAGTGAGCGGTGGCCAGCGCGTATGAATCGCGGCGCGTCTGTGTTCTCCGCAAGGGTCGCGTCGAGAGCGTGCAAGGGATGCGGAGGACCCGGAGAACGTAGAGGATGTGGGAGAGGGAGCGATGTAACAAAATCAATAGAGGGGACGCACGCGGGGGAGCGCGCGCGCAACCTGCCTCCACCCAGAAGGCGACGGACTGCGATGGAGAGCCTCCTCCTCCTCATTCTCCTCTTCCTCTCTTGGTCTCGTCCTCTCTTCCCTTCTCCTATTTTTTTACCCTCTCCACTTCAGCGCGTCCGCAACCTTCCTCAGCGCGTATAACTGTAGAATGGAAGGTGCTGCCATCAAGATTGGATGATTGCGTGGGCGGACGATAGTCTACTCGACGATTCTACCTTAGAAATTTGAATTTCACCTAAAGGGTAGTTTAATGGGATTGGACACCCATAAAAAAGTAGTCTTCAAAGATCGGAGGGCCCCGAATTCTTTGATGTGTTCATTGTTACACTCAAAAAGTAAAGAAGAGCCAAAGCAACGTGTAAAAAGTTTGATAATAGTTGAGAGATATTTGGATACTATAGGAGAAGGATTTGCATGGGTCAAGTTTGAGCCAGCTAAATTTGTTTTTCGCTTTCTTGAATAGTTAATTGTCGTACAACGCATTTCACACATCACCTTGGAAATGGCCAAGATTGCTTGTCCCCTTTGTTACATGATATACATATATATGCAATACGCATCAGTGTGTACGTAACGCTTGTATAATTCGCAGCGTTTCTCGGTACAGAGAAACTCGGTTCAGCTCGTCGACCATGTTTATGTAGTAAACAAAGTCGTCGACGGAAACCTGTGACGTCAGTTAGCTGCAATTATAAACCGTCGAGCGATTCTTTGAGTCAGCGGAACTTTTCGGAATTGATATTTTGAGATCTATTCTTGGTATATCTTGGTCGGTTTCGAAGGGAAAAATGCGGTCATGGCATTGTTGCTGGAAGTCAATTCCACCCCGCAAGTTGCTTTATTTCGCCAAAACGTTGTATTCGCAATGTATATGGTTTCATAGGCGCCTTACATTTTCACAAATTATTCGTAGCCAGATTGCTTTCGACGTTACAACAATAGCAACGACGTTTAAAAAGTTTCGAGAGATGTTTACTCACTCAGTGGGAAAAGGACTCATAAATGTTTTAACGAAAACATTTAACTTATTCCAACGGAGTCGAGTGATGCCCTCCTACAGGACGGATATAGCTTTCCTTATTTCCTTTCAATAATACCGTAACCGGTCAATAACCGCTATTGGAATGACAAAGGGCATCTTTGACAATAACCAGGAAATGGGCAGCACAAAAATCCGTATCTACTACGCGGACATTATCTCGTTTCGGTAAATGGGTCTTGATTGTTCATCAGCATATCTCTCCCTCATACGGTACGCATATATGTACCAGACATACCTGTACATACTCGTAATCCGTATATACGTATATGTATGATACAACTACGAGATAAGTGAGTGTCCCGTGGCGCGTGCACGGACGTATATTATTTCGGTGGGGTGCGTAACGCACTTAGAAATGAGACAAATGCCTTGATTTGTCCAGGAATCGGGGGAATCAGGGGAATCAAGGGTTAGCAGCTCCGATTATGCTACGCTGTTATGCTATGTTACATTCGAATCCCACCGACCGGATAAGAGCATTAGCAGCGAAAATGTTTTTCCAGCTCCTCAGGATGCTTTCATACCAACCTCCAGATGAATCGCAGAGTGTTATTGTCTCTTCTCGAGGAATCGAACAAATAGATGGCTCATCAGCGTTATGAGAGACGAACGTCATTCCGAAAAGTCAGTGAAAAATGTCATCCTTCGACCGTGTCGAGCGTCATTTTCTCGGTACAAGAATCGCCCCCCGCCCCTCGATACGGTGCGGCGTAGGGGCCAGGGGTGAGTAAAGCAAAAGATTGCTAGTGGCGCCCAACGTCCCGTGGGACCGGCAATAAAAGGTCATTTAGTCCCTGCGCTGGCCGGTCGTTGATTGACTTGAATGTCACCCCGATGTCATTTCCCCCCGAGCGTTCAGAGTTCAAAATCTCAGTTCGTCGTTATCGGGGATCTGAACTTTACATCAGTCGTTAGATAATGAACTCGAACGTTGCGGATGAATTGGAAAGAATTTTTCAACACGGCGACACTTTCAGAAACGAGACGTGGGCACGTTAGGGCCTACGTATGCAAATCGTGGAGCCAATCACGTGTCCCAAAATTACAGTAATCTTGCCTGCGGAACCAATTTCAGAGACACTCAGTCACCCAGTGAACCACGAGCGTCGAGGAGGGCCCCGTTAGTCAATGGATGCAAATCACTCCCTTATTCCACCTTCATCTCATCCCCATGCTTTGAACAAGAACCAGATATACCTTCTATACACATTTATGTACACTTTGCCGTTCCATCCAACGAGCCGCTCGAAGAGACTGGCGTACAAAGAGGTACGGAATTTCTTTGTTCTCATGCGGCTCAACGGCTTCGCGTTCAGCTCTGTGCTACGCTGATGTTTTGTCAAGGTCATTCATTCACCTTTTGCTAACTGCAACCCCTCGCCCACGGTACAGCGCCACCTCGGCCACTCTTAGTCTTCAACATCCACGTCGCCCTCTTTAGCTTCCTTCAAACCATTGTTTTACACCACTTATCGCGTCGCTGGAAGACCCCTAACTTCGACTACTGCAAAGACTGCTTATTATTAGCCATCGCGAATCAGATGCGGGAAAAGTTTCTCCTTTTCACGAACTTTATCCACAGAATCAGTTGATCATGGAGATTGCAGCAGGCGTGATTAAAGGTAAAAATTGCGCCACTACCGTCCAGAATTGATGGGCCCAAGAAAAGACACGTGCCTTCATTTGACACAGGTATATTCTGATTTTATACGGAATATGTTACGCCGAAGAGGTAGCATTGTTACTCTAGTACACCTTGGCTTCTGAGAACTGGCTAAAGTATCTTTTTGGAAACCCGGCGAAATATCTTTGTGCAACTCCTAGGTTTTTTTTTTGTGCTCGTTGACACGACGGAGCGATACAATCGAACGATCTTGATCGGCGTAAGCGAGAGTGCTGTGGGACCCCTTTGCCTGGGACAACGTTGGCTCTGAGATTCTTAGAGAAGTAGCCACCGAACTGTGTTACAAAGGTTTTTATAGCGCTGAACCAAGAACACCTGCCAGGTGAAGTAAATGCGCAGCGGTTTAATCGTGTGCTACGAGTTTGGCGCAATATTTTCGGCCTTTGAAGATGTCATTTGCGGGCGCGTGGCTCGCACCTGGTGAATTTAGAGGCCCTGAACGCCCCAGACCCTCAGGCTCGCCGGACGTAAGAGATGCCTCGTTGAGGACTACCCCTACTAGCCCACGAAGGCATGACCCTCAACCTCTTGGTCGAGGTCCTGGCTACGCACAAAGTCTTTTGTCAGACGACAGATACGGTATAGATTCTCTTTGTCATTTTCCGAGGAAAAGCCATGCGACCGACTTCAAGGTATTTTACAATTGAACGATCCCCGTTAGATCTAACATCACAGTACCGGTATCAAGACACTCTAGCTTTCTGTGCACTATTGATTTCTCTTTCTTTATACCGATTAGCCTGGCACCGTATTCTGTTTAATCATTAGCACGACATTGACGAAGAATTCTTAGCATTGAAATCCACTCTTGGAATGAAACTCTCCTCCACTTTTGTTTCGCTTCGGGTCAGCGTGTCGCATTGGAAAAGATTGTCGGTGGTCAGTGAAAATTGAAATTCATTGTGCAAGAGGTGCCGGTAGTAAAACGGTATCCAAAGGTGGGCGGAAATATAAATTTGCTTCGTTACCTGTCACTCGTTACCTCTCATTCAGCACGAGTAAGAGAAGGTTTAGGGCCGTAGCCGCCCACAACGGATCGTACATCGCGTGTCCTCAGGATCCTCGCACCTTGCCAACCCCCCGTTGGCTTACCACAATCGTTTTCTTGACACCAGCTGGAGAAAGAAAACGGAAAAAAAAGAAAGAATCACTTCGAGTGGCTACCAAAAAGCTCCAGGTCGATCAAAAAAACATGGGCTTATCTACTTTTATAGAAAGAAATTAATCCATACTGCACTGGTACAACGAGAAAAGTTAGAAGACCCTTAGATAACGACTCTCGGACGGTGAGCGACACCTGAGTTGACGAGGAGGCCGTTTGACGGGGAGGCAGACGCATCCATCACCTCTTTGTGTGTCCACCGATTTTTTGGGATGAGATGGAACGGGCCGAGGGGACACCTGGTTCTACGCCACCCCCACCTCCGACTCTGGGATCGAAAGGAAAGCCGACAAAACGGGCGCGAAAATAAACAACCAGGGTCTTTGGGTACGGCCTCGACCCCGGTCCCTCTTCGCTACCACGGGGATTCTGGTAATCGTTCTTTTAATCCCTGATGATTTTTATTGATGACCCCGACATCCTGTCATCCATACCTCAGGGACTCGCTCATGGCAGAGAGTTATGAAAAAAATAATATCAGGTTTTTACGAAGGATTTTATTTTCAGTGTTTTCCTTCAAGTTTGATTCTATCCTGAATCATGCTAGGTGCTAGAGAGCTTGAGGAAGATTTTGGAAAAACTCGAATAACCATTGCTGAGCTTCAAGGAGTCTTTGTGAACTGAACGGACGTTACCAAGCGGATTTATAGTAATCGTTTGTGGTTCTTTTGGGACTTGTGCTGAGTTTTCTGTGTGCGCCATGGGTGACATTTTCCCTGAATTACCAGCATATTTTCCGCAGGTTTGCTTCCTTCTGAGGTTATTAAAATATCATGTATTTGTCGATGAGTTTGCTTTTGTGACTGAATGACAAGGTTTGGTCGACTCTGGATCCAGGCTTCAAAGGAGTCAGCGTTGTCATTGTGCAGCGCCAGTCACCTACACCGGTAGGTACCTACATAGCTTTACTTGCTGTCCTACTATATACCTTCGATGCGCTTGCCCAACTCACGTCAAACTTTCACAAAGGTTATTCCATTTGTTTATAATTTTTTATCCCCTCAAATGGCCCGTGTACTACGAAAGTAGATTTTGCTATTCAAGAACACCAACAAATTCTCTCAACAATTAAGCCATACGTACGAAAATTATTGAACGCGATTAATTTTACTGCAACATGACAATAATACACTATTTGTTTCTGGAGCCACAGAGAGAGCGATGAAAAAAAATTGCCAACGAGGTGGGGTTTTGCAAAAATTGGTTGTCCCAGCGGATTCTCGACGGGAGGGCATAGAAAAGCTGTTCCTGGTTGTAAAAATGAAGCTACGGATATCGACGGAAAGAATTATTTGACCGGAGACCCTCCAGGCTCCATTGAAGTTTTTCTTGAAACCAGGTGCGCCCGATACCTTGGCTACGGTTATCCTGGGGGACCTTCATATTTCAAGCCAACCCGTCATTGACTACGAGACGCGGGGGTGTCAGCGGGAGCAGGTGTCCCGAGCCCGTAAAAGATTCCCGAAGGGATGAAAATGCCCAGGGTTCCCTTTATTCCTGTACTGTTGCAGAATAGTGCAGAAAAACGTCACGCGACTCTCGAGACTTTATGCGAAATCATTTCCTCTGCAGTTCTTCATACATGTCTAGGTATTAATGAAAACGGACAGCCTTTCCTTTTCGAGAGTAGGGTCGACGCCACCAGGATTCGCGACAATTACTTATCTTCGTTAACGCGTTCCGAGCCTATATACTGACAGAGACGGACACGCCGCAGACCAAGAAGTCGGACTCCGGGTCATCACAAAACAGTGCAGCAACCCGACTCCTCATTAATAACTGGTGACTCGGCAGTTATACACTAAATAAAACGGCTCACGGCCGTCGCACTTACCTGTGATTCCCTCGATCGCTCATACCCTGACGTGAAAGAGCACCTCCACACTCGCCCCACACCCCGGAGCCAAATTCCGAAAGCTCGCTTTTGCCTCCTCGACGTATATTCATGTATTTTATATTATATACCCCACCTCCGTCCATGTATCTACGTACCTGTACATACATGTTATGGGTATAGATAGTTCTGTATGGATCTGCCCTAAGCCTACCCGCTACCATGTGAAATGCCTCCACAATGAACTACCATTTATTTCCAAAGTCATACTTCGGATGCACTTACGCACCGGCCTCCTTTACGCACTGGATGGGTTCGGGCTGGTTTTGGCGAAAATCAATCCTTTTCCTGATCATCAATTCCGTGAGCCCCACCGTGTGGAGATATACTTAGAAATAGGACCTGGCTCATAATTTAACGACAAGGCTTTCGGATGAGGATGGAATTTAAACTGCTCCGAATATTCTACAGCCCTTTTGTTCGCCCTCTAGTTTCTTTTTGAGAAGGCAACTTTTCTGCTACTTCTGGTGTACCTCGAGCTGTAAAATAGACAAATAATTGCCGGAACGGTCGAAGTTTCCCATTGAAAACTCTGACTTTTATAACCTCAGTGAAGAGACATATAATATCACGTGTGGCAATGAGCTGTTTCAACACCCAGCTCGTAAAACCGACTTTCCTAGACGTTGTGGATCTTCAGATACAACGTGGCTCATAGTATTTCAAAAGCCAACCACGCTCCGCCACTTTTTCACTTTAATTCAGCCGATCTTGTTACTATGCGATTCGTTTGATGGGTTAGTTATAATTTCTCGATTGGTACTCGAAGAGTCGTGCAAAAGTTTTTTGATAGAAAAAAAAGTATTGAAAACCGTTATACACGCATTTATATAACCACTTTGACTCCATCGACGCGTCGTAAACTATTTAACGAGCTCCTTTTGTCGACGTCTTTGTAAATATATGAATATTTTTCCAATAAAATGTACCACGTAATGCAGATTTATTCCACGCGTGCGTACAAGGCTGATACACGGTCTCACGTTCAACGATATTGCTCCTTGCCCCTGGTTTATGCAAGACCAGCCATAAAGACGGGGGCTGCTGGATAACACGGATAATTTTCCGCGTAATGCCAGACATAACGCTTAATTTTAATGCCCCCAACCCACCGGCGGCGACGCCATATTGCATCCGTTTTACTCAAAATTGCTTCGCCCATTTCCTGACGACTCTTCTCTTTTCTTTGTTTCAGGTGGATTACTCGACTTGTTGAAGATGGAAACAAAATTGGTGAGGATTGAACGTTCAATTTATATTTTATATTTTCATCGAAAGGACTGAGGGCACCCGTACCGTTCATTACACGGATCTGTATTTATTTTGACATCATTTTACCGCGAGGGTAAGTAAGGCCCCCGGGGGATGCGGAGCTAGATCCCAGCAGAAATAAAAAGCTTAACGTCGTGATTGACAGCTGGTGTAGAAATCTACTTCTGGAGAAGTAACTCTGAGAATTGTATAGGGTTCTTAATTCCGGTATATTCGTTTATGATCCACTTCTTAAATGCGAAAAATATATACCCCTACCCGCTTGATACGATATATATATATATGGTTTATACATATATCATATATATTCTTTGTGTGGACGAAATATGGGATTATCCCGACATTGTGACGATATATCCTTCATTCTCTTTCAACCTGAGGGGGGGGTTATGAGGGTTTTCTTATTCTCGATGTTGCAGAAGAATTTCATGTACACAAACTCTCTTCATATATGTTTGCACAAGTTGTACACACAGAAACTACGATATCTTGTAACTTGGACAGCCGAGCGGGGATTAAAGCCGAGGGAGATACCGTGGGGGTCAAATAAAGGGTGCCTATATATGAGCCAGACGTCAAAACTGTCATATACGCGAGTGTATCTACACCGTTAGCTACGTTTAAAATATTCACCGTTTTTTATTTTAAATCATCTTTTCAAAAGTACAAGCCTGTACCGTCGCATAAATATTCAAAAGAAATCATAATCGCGATATTCAAGCATTGAAAGTAACCAGACGACAGGTATTATGAAGCAACCGTCTAATAATCGAGAACGCGAGTAAACTTTTCACCAAGACATATGTATAATTGCATTATCAAGAAAGGGTTCCACGTCTGCATTCAAGGCTGGAGGATCTTCTTGGATGAATACGAATACGTGCGGCAAAATTATCGCGAAGATGTCGCATAATGGGCACTTTGTTAAAATCCTGGTCAAAACGAAACCCTTGCATACCTTCTCAAGAAGCGATAAAAATGCATTCAATAGTAATTCAATCTCTGGGTGCCTCGTCACCCTGAATGTCCAATTATTTTGCTATATCTTAAAAATGTTATCTGTCATTGAAGCTTTTTTGATAATATATAACAGACAAAACGTAGTGGGCGATGGCGGTGTTGCGGTTATACCGAAGAGCGAGCTGCGCCATCCTCTTCCTCTTCCTGCTTCCTCTTCCTCTTCCTCTTCCTCTTCCTCTTCCTCCTCACCGAGAAAATGTCAGTCACACGCGCAAATGCAGAAACCGCAGCGAGATGACACTCGTGGCGGTACTAATTGGGCCCTCGAGGTGACGTTCAGGAGCGAGGATGCTCCTGCGTCGGCGGTAGGTGTGGGTGGCCGTACCGTACGGGGATGAGAGATCGCATTAAATCTTACCGGGTGCACGCCTCCGTCGCCAACTGCACCCTTCCGAGCCGATAAAGTTATGACGGTCACGTGGTATTCGCTATCGCTTCTATTCCACCATTCATATATTGCACCACAATTTCACTCGGGATCAGCCGAAAACCCGATATCGCTTCTATGATAAAAGGACTAATGCGGTTCTTTCTTCTTTTAATGCACTTCTTTCTCTAATTTTACCATCAGACTTCTAATGATTATGTGTGATAGCGTTTTCCTCATTTTGGTTGTGGGAGGGTTTGACGTAGTCGAGACAAGGTCTGTGATTGTTGGATAGTCTTGGCAGAGCCAGACGTTGGACAATTTTTTCGCGGTTTGCTCGGGGCGGGGTGCCGAGTGTCATTCAATTGCATATCCCAATTAAATAACAGGCAAAAGGGCGACGTAGCGTCGTGGAGCGTCCCGACGCCCCTAATTGCGAAAAAATAAAACAAATACTACCTCAGTTCTCGCGTACCAACGTCATGTGCAGAGCGGGGCCGGGTTTACCTGCGAGCTACTACAACGAGAAACAGCCAATTCATTATTCGGAAATTTGCCAACATTAGCCGGGCCTCGGTGGACACAATATGTTCCGTTATATGTATACGAAATGCAGATAGGGGTGAAATGAAAATTGAATCATACTACAATTCGTACGGTATCACAAGCCCGACTCTAATCTCCGATTCGATTTATTGATGTTTATCAATTTTAGAACAATCGTTTCGTTGCTCATTTGATTACTCGGCGGTCAGATTCAGTCACATATATTGCCTGGGGGGGCTGCAAAAAGAACGTGCGAATACGTATATTAAAGTGAGGTAATTAGTAGAGACAGTCGGCGAATAGACTAATTATACGAGAATGGCAACAAGCGAACAAAAGATCGCGGGGCTCGGCGTAAAACCGTGCTCGAATCTTTTCCGACGTTGAAACATGGAACTTTGCGGGAATTTGTTTTTTCACAAATTCGGAACGTGAACTGCCTTTTCGCGTTTGGCACCGCCAGACTGTGTATAGCCAGAGATACGTATGGGGGTGAATGAAGTACAAATGGTTCTTCATCCGCGGTTCTCAGTTCTCGAATCGAAATGCTAATTAACGACATACCGGGTCAAAAGAGTTTCACTGCAGTCAAAGTGACGCGCAACGCGTGCAACCGAGCCTCAGGATCCTGGCGAATAACTCCGTTGAGACTTTCCAATTATCGGCGAAAGCACCCGCTGAGTTCTTGACTAAAGGGCCGAGAAGATTTTACCCTCTTTCCATCTTCCGACCTTCGGAATAAGGAGGGAGATGAGAGGGACGAGAAGCTGTTTCACGTTACAGAGGGAGGGAGAGAGAGAGAGAGAGAGAGGAGGGAGAGAAAAAGGTGTAATTAGTTTGCATGCACGCAAGTACGCGCACCTTCGCTCGAAGAGCGGAGTGTTGCAATTCGCACTTATGCGTTTTTACTGGGGTGTGGGTGCCCAGCCGGTTACCAGTTAGGCGGGCCTTTTCGCGAGCTGGTAAAGCTGGTAAAACTCGAAGGCTCTACAGCCTTCCTGCTGCAGAGCCGTGAGTGCGTGAGTGCGTGAACGCGTGACTGCACGGATCGTGAACACGGCGTCGGGCGTCGCGACACCCGATAGAAGTGTCACCATTCACACTCGTAAACAGAAACGGTCGCGTTTTATACTAATAAGTAGAATGGAGAGAATGAGAGAGAAGAATAGAGAGAGAATGAGAAAAAGAGAGAGGGAGAGGGAAAGGGAGAGAGACGTTACACAAGTGAGAAAATGGGATGGAGGGCAGAGCCAGTCGTAAGTCGGAAACCGTATAATTATTACTTTCAAAGTACAAGTGAATTCACCTCGCCTACAAACGTGCAGTCGTAAAATGGAATATGTCATATCTATTTCTATTTGTCTTGCATTCCGAACAAGAAATTTCATTGACATGGTGAGATCCGGGAGAGGACCAAAATCAATTGAGTTTGCCACGAGATTTTTTTAATGGTTGCTAAACGAGTGTGAAAATATACAAAATTGTTGCATCGCTTGAATATCTGCAATAAATGTTCGGTAACATTGGAAATGGTCCCGTTTGTGCGTCATGACATGACGTCACTGTTCAGTATAATAGGCCCGCCATCTAGTGTCTCATGTGGAAACACACTGATCATCTTACGCTTTTTATTTCCTAGTTCTCGCTTTCTTTCAGGTAATGGAGATAGTTTATTCAAATATGGCGCTGCGATGGTGAATTTCGATGTCACGGCCAATCTAATAATATTAGGCCAAGGTAATATTAGGTGAAAAAATAGGAAACGTAAGAATATTGTTATAATATGCTGAAAATCAGATCCAATAGGTGTGGAGTGTGTGAACGTGATTTTGCCCGATTAACAAACTGAAATACAAATTCTGGCAATTAAGTGATGGCATGAGTCAATTTCTATACGTTTCTTATATGCATCGATTTTGTCGACTTATTATATTCGTTGTGTCTACGCCACTTACATACTTCATTATTATCCTGACACACGTGTTTGCTGGCATAAATGATTCAAACACACACGTGAGCTACTCGAAAAGGAAGTAATCAAATTATTTACCATATTACTCATTTACAATTCTTTAGAAAACAATTGCATGACGGTAAAAAGCTATTCGAGTATCTGTAAGGTTCATATTTTTTCCGGATTAGTTTCCATATTTGAAACACACAGGTGACGAGCGGCTAATTAAATAATTGATCAGGCTGCAAGCGATTGCAAGTAATGCCATACAATTTCAAAGCGATTTGAGGGGATTTCATGTGATGGTAGTGAAATTACTTTGGTATTCCAAAAACCTGTGGGTCAGTGCCAATTAGTTCGCTAGATTTTCCAATATTGTATTTGAAATTTTGTAAACGGTGTGACATCGAACTTTTTTCAGTATATTATGTATTATGTTTACGGTATTTCAACTTCTCATATCAATTTTCCTGAGGAATTCAATGTTGAAACTTTTGGATCGAATAATGGCGATTGGTTTTAGGGGTCGATAAAGTCTGTGAAAATCAGTTCTTCTTTAACCGTCTCGTTTTCGGTCTATTTATAGCCTCGTTTTATTTCATTCTACGAATTTCTTACTCCTGACGAGACCCCCGCAGGGATTGTTTGTACCCATCAAGGTATAAATCCTTGGTAATTGCTTTCCACACGTGCTTACAAGTCTTGTCAGTCTATGCTGTACTCCCGTACGATTGGTGCGGGAGTGTACGAATCTGTTATGACTTATGAGTGCGTTAATTTGTGGCGGGGACAGGGTTTGTCATGTATTACAGTAGCTAATTACTTCAAAGCGTGTACAGTACACCCTAGACTGCAGTACCTATAACTCTTTCAGATGTTAAATCGAAGCTAATTTTCACTAACGAATACCTACGAGCCACCTTTTCACAGTTTGAAACGCCGCTCAAGCCGCAAAATCCGGCTAATGTGGATCAAACGAATCTCGGTAGTACAACTTACGGCAACCCCTGACACATTTCGCAACCCCGATGCATACAAGCTTCATAACTGCACCGTGTACGCAACTTTTCATACACTAAAGAAAAGTGTCTCTTGCTTTTAGTCGCAACATCCACACCTCGCCATTTTTTTCTTTTTAAAGTTCAGCGGTGTGAAATCCTCCGCCCCACGTGCAGTATATAGTTAAATGAAACCCATAATTCATGGTGTTTTTAGTTTGCCACTGCGTTGATAGTCGCAACGTCACGTCACGTGTGTCTTCTCAGGATACAAACTACCCCAGGATGTGGGCGGTAGTTTATAGCTGGCCAAAAAGTGCGACGTAACGATTTTGGTATTTCCTTTCTATCGATTACACAAAATTTACAGCTGATGGATGGAACTGAGAATTTATAGGTGCTGTTTAGTCGCTGAAAACTCCTCAGCATAAGCTTCATTCAGAAGTGATTAAATTTTTTTTTCATTTTCCAACTCGTGATTCTGAAAATGGGCAGTGACCCGTGATTTATTCGACAGTCGGACCACCCCGGGAGCTTCGCCAATTAGCGACACGCAGTTCTTTTTTTCTTACAAATAAACACTAGACCGCGGTTAATCTACGTCATCCTCGATAATTTTAACTCCAGTATATCTACGCAAAAAATCCCCGTCATTATCTTTCGTCACCGGAGCAGAATTTCACCGCAATATTCCGCCACAATTCCTTCACTTCTTTTCAACGCTTTTATAATAAGCCCAGGCAGGCGCGCGTGGCGATGCGTTGCCCTCGTCGTTCAGTTAGCGATGGAGGTAGGCAGTCGGGGTTTGAGGTGGATATTTGCACGTGAAACTGAAGCCGAAAGAAAAAAAAAACAGTATGATAATAATAAACAAGAAAAAAAAAACGAAAGCGACAGAAATAAAAAGAAATATGGAAGGTGACGTGAAGAGGCGCGGAAAGCGGAGGAGCTGGAGGCGCAGCTATTCATCGCGAACGAAGACTAGTCGAAGTGCTTTGGCTCGTATCAGATGCCGGCTTAACAGCCTGCCGGTCGCATTATCTCGACTCTTCGAAGCACAGGTGACATTTTTCCCTGGTGCTAGATGCAGCTGGTTCTCGCGGGTAGGCATGGAGACGTATCGCGTAGGATGGGTTACTTGTGCCAGTGGCTAATGCAGGTACAAAACAAATGCACGAGACACGCACGGAAGATCTCGAAAGGCGTGAAAATTAAAGTGAATGGGGGCAGCCATCCAATACCTCCGTCTCTTCTCTTCATATTACGCTTATGTCGTAGTATTAGCGATTCTCGTGCAAAACCTCCGTTGTTTTAACTCTGCACTCGTTGTTGTTGGTTCTGAAACTTCGAATTGCTCTTTTCTGGTCACAGTTCATAATTATAGGTTCTTTCATTATCGTACCGTTTCCTAGTTTACCGCTCGGATGAATTCTACCCATTAAAATTTAATTAATCCAGAAGTAGAATTGATAAGATGATGCTGGAGTCGTGGCGACAGAAAATCTGGATACAATACCTGGGTCTAGCTATAACAAGTATGGTTGCAGATGGCTGGCGACTTTTGTTGAATCTTATTTTGAGTTTCGATAAAAATGTCGTAAGTCCCGAAGCGCGAAATAGTAGTCACTTTGATGCCCGTTGAGATCCACACGAACTCCGTATGATAACTGTCGTAAAAAGTCTTTTTGAAGGTAAGTAAGAGCCGCGAGAAAAATTTTTAAGGCAGTCCTGAAGATAGTTGTATAAAGTGTCACTACATATATGGATTGAAAGTAGTCGTCAAAAGGTGAATTTTCAATGCCTGTTTTGGACGAAAAAACCTATTTGAAGATCGCCGATTGTCAAGAATCGACACGAAACAAGATATCAGAAGACTGAACGTGCACACTAAATTCTATCGAAAAAGATTGTACATTATAAGTTGTTCGCTACTTGGAAATTCCGTATTTGGAGGCGAATGAAGTAATTTACGCTCGCAGGGTGATTCTCTGAATTTAGCAAAAAGGCAAGTGTTTAATCTAATACGACTCACTGTTCAAAATCGTGAACTGAATTTGCAACAACAAAAAAATAGGCATATACATTCGTGTTTTGCTGCCAGAATTTTTTCATAATTTTTCCCGGTTGATTGAAGGCAAGAAGTCTTCAGCTGTAAAATAATTTTTTTTCGCCTGCAGTAGTCGCTGGTGTTCGAAAATTTCTACTTGAAGGTAAAACAAGTTGAAGGTTAGAAAGGGTTTGAGAACGTTCCAACGTTTAAGGCCGTAAAGCCAGTCGGTAGTTCATCTTAGGGCAGGCATTTCCTTTTGTGTTGGTCTACAGAGCTTAAAGCAAAGCGCTTTTCTTGGTCCCAACAAAAATTATATTTAACGAGGTACTTTAAGTATGCATAGTAGTCTATGTACGCCTCTACTCGCCAGTCAAGATTTCCTCACTGCCAATAGATTAATTTCCATTCTTCAATAACAATTTGCATATAATATAAATATGATATAATTAATAAAATGATTAAGAAAATTTCTAACATCTGCGGTATTTTTACCCTGTCGAACACTTCCACCTCGACTTACAATTACAACCTGACCTAGTTTCAAGTAGGTCTGAAATTTACAGACTTTAGTTGCAGGGCGGAAAAAAGATGCGAACTCGACGATACATTATATGATCTAATCCATCAAGCTGTTCCTCGGTAGTTATATTGAAATCAAATATCACCTTCTGAATCAATGTTATCATGGTTTGGAATATTTTTTTTTTTTTTTCTGTTCCATTTTATATTTTAATAACTCGTGATGGTAATTGAGAGGTAATGCAACGGACCGGAAATTACAACTCTATGACGTCATACATGCGATAATACACAAAAAATGGAAATTGAATACCTAATGACTCTAACGCTAATTTGTAGGTACTTACTTCAGGTATCTCTTTTTTATACACATCAGAAATCGACAGAAGAAATTACACTGCAATCTTGCAATCGAATTAAACTCTTGAGCAAGAATCCATATTGGGGACGATCAAATTATTTGAAAAGTTTTTAACACGATTGAAATCAGAAATTTAAACCGGAAAATTTACTTTTTACAACGTATTTTCGTGGAAAAAATGTTTGTGACTAGGTGTCATTGAGGTATTACGTAACGCTCAAGGGGGGGAGGGGGGTCGGTCAAAACGTGACCATTTGTTACGGGGGGGAGGGGGGGTTATCGTCAGACGTTATGTTACGGTTTTTATTTTCAATAAATACTTGAGAAAAAAAGTATATATCCACATCGCCAAACAGTTTGATTGGAAGCCATGAAAAATGATCCTATTTTTTGAAAATTTCCAGCGCTTTGTCATAATCTTTATAACAATTGGTAGCGTAACGTAACACTTAGGGGGGGGGGGGGAGGCGCGACTGTTACTATGTGTTACTATGGGGGAGGGGGGGGGGGGCAAAAATGGTCAAAAATAGCGTTACGTAATACTTGAATGACGCCCTATCCTTGTGACCTCGGCACCAATTTAAGTTCCTGACGAATTCAATTTTCACTTTTGCATAGTGAAGCTTGTGAAAGGAGGATCGATATCTATTTTTTTCCGACACATTATGTGACTCGTTTAATCAATCTAGTGCTTTCACGCTAGTTTGTCACGTGACATGTGAAATTGCAAAAATATACCTTTGCGTAAAGATTTTTGCGAAATGTTATTCGAATTTAGACGGTCCACAGCTCGAGTAGTCTCGCAACGTCCCGTCGTTTTGCGATTACGTTACTCACTTATCTAAAGAAGACCTAATTAACTACTTGCGCGATAATTACCCGAGTAATTAGGTGAATTATAATATCATAATTGCAACAATTAGCGTTGTGCCTGAAGCGCACTTGAATAGAATCCCTCGCATTTTGTTCCTTCGTATGTACACACCTACGTACGACCAAGTCTAACATACGCGGCATTTCAAATCAGATAAAACAACCGACTGCAATTCTCAAATTAAACCAAAACCAATCACCGATGATCCTATCCATAAAATTCCCACACGTAATTATGTATATAATATACATAAAACATAACAGCATCCAGTTTACCAATCACATCCTCATGATTCTGTCAATTCTTTAGTGGTTCTATAGAATGTCTGTAGAGTGATCTCCCCGATGTTGGTACGTTTCCAAGATTAACGCATGGAAAGATACGAACTGGTATCCGTGATGGTGTGGGATTGAATTGTAGATCATCTTAAGGAGAGAGTTAACAAAGTGGAGTTTGGGTGGAGACTGCACTCTGGAAATTACCGTCAAATTAATTCGTTGAATCAAACAGTATTGTGCTTTATCGATAATGATTTCCTGGAAATCTCAGCTACAAACTCTTAGCCGTACCTCGGCGACCGGACTGGCTTTCATTGCCTTTCCTCCTTCCTTCTTCCTGCTTCCTTCTTTCTCCTTCCTTCTACCTCCTCCCTTTTTCCTTCTTTCTTCCTCTTCATCCTCCTTCCCCTTACCTCCTCTTCTCATCCTGGTGGTATAGCGAAACGCAAAGCGTCGGCGTCGCGGGTCTTTCTGGGCCACGACGAGGATAGCGAAAACTCCCCTGGCTCCTTGGAGACGAGGGTGAGGGTCGGCGGGTTGGGGGACTCGGGCCAAGCCCAAAGGGGTTTACGAACACAATAGTTTGAAATATTCGAGTCTTGGCAAGAAGTTACCCTCGCGCCGGTAATTAACGAGTTAAAGTTTGGCGTCGCGACGCTCTCTACACTGCCATAAGACTCTAGCATCCATTAGTCGAGTGCCTCTAACCAGGGCTTGTATTGACCGCCAAGTAAACCCTTTTCAAGATTTCATCCCCAAAATATCTCAGTGGTATTTCGCTAAATATATTATCATATTTCACGATAGCAGTTGTCTGGAAATTCGTCTTGAATACAATTCCAGATAACGCCGCCTCCGCAGTTTGATTGGTTTAATGGTCGTTCGTAGGAATCGAAGCGAATCATCAGAAATGGTTTTAAACTTTATCAACTTGAGTTACGGGGTGGTGGAGCGATGGCTGAACAAACTGGGGTGAAGGAGCAGAGAAAAAAATTATATTGCTGCGGTAATAGTCGTCAGATCGACTGGAAGTAACGAGTCGAAAATCTTCAAGAGTTTATTGTTTATTGGCGAGGGTAGTTCAACATTGAAATCGTTTCGCGTTTGTATCCCGGACTACAGATTGTGCATAATAATTTCTCTCCCCCATTCAGCCAGCAGCGTTCAAATTACAATGAAAAAATGTGAAAGTTGGGTGTATTTAGTTACACAAAACGAAGGACACGTATGAAAATAGCTTATGAAAGATATAATGAAGATGGAGTGAGTAAGTGACCAGACACTATGGGAGGAATAACTCGCTTTGATAAAGAACGATACCTCGTGGTCAATGATTCGATAACTTTCGACAAAGGAGTTTGATGGTCAGGATACAAAAGCAGTATCCACTTTCCCGCAGTCGTTGACCGAGTACAAACCAGCCGAGCAATTGAATCTTATAAAGACATCAACGTTGTCACCGATACCTTGAGATAACCTCGCGACCCCTGGAACCAACACGTGTCAAGTTAGAAAAAAAACTATAATGGCGTGAATCTTATCCTGGGTTATCGGATTTCTTGTGCTTCAGGTGTAGAGTAGAGTAGGTTCAGAATTAGACCTAAGGTGAAGTTCGAGGAGAAGATATGAATGACATGATAGTTATGAGGTTGGTCGATGATAAACGATACCGATTAGATTTTTCTGGACAAAAACACCGCTTCAGTCACATCTAGTTCCAAGTGCGCGTGTACGCTACGGGAGCTTGAGTATTTACGAATTCGATTCCTCGTAGTCTGGTAGACACCAAATAGGGCAAATGTAGATTTTTACTATAATAGAAATGCTTACTCCTCCATCGCATACTGATCGGAGCTCCGGCCTCATCCAGTAAAGATTTTGCGAAGTTAGTTCTGCGTTGTTCCGTAAACAAACGTGGTCAAGATGGCATCTATGGAGGCGAACTACGGAACCTCGTCAATAATTTCACATCAAGAATTCCACATCCGAAATTCTGCTTGAAGAATTCCATATCGATGATTATGAATCATCATAGATTCTATCGGATGTTTCCTTACAAACGCTGCAGTATGTTGGGTTTCCTATAGTGACCTATAGTTTAGCCCATAGGTTTCCGTATGCTCCAGCCGAGCGACTGTATCGTATACGAAATTCTATGTGGTGGGTGATGGGTGACCTAACACACTGCGACGTTTTTAAGGAAACTGCACCCTGCCTATCAAGAATTCCTGCACATCAACGATTCCAAATCAAAGATTTCAGATCAAGAATTCTAAATCAGGGATGTCGCCCAAGTCCGGTTTCTTCAGGGCTTCTTTAAAAATAAGTCACCATTGCGTATATGGTATGAAGATTTCCGCACGTGATTATAGCCGTGAAAGCAAGTATGATAGGGACTGTGGAAAATGTCAAACTAACGTACTTGATCTGATCGAAGAAAGGGGACCGCGGGCAAAGTTCATCTTGTTGATAGTGCGTGTCTTGCGATAATCTGCATGACAATCGAGCGTGACTTTCACACAAGTAGTCTCTTGCGTGGGTAGAAAAAAGATCTTGCTCTCACTCGCGTACGACACTGTGTGTAATGTACATATGTTAAGCTAGGTATAAAGTCCGTTGGCGAAGTTGCGTAGGTAAGATCCTGAGTATAATCGTTAGTTTACGACGCCGTTTACATCGACGACTCGAAGTTTATTCCGTGTGCGTATTTCCGTTCTCTGAGTATTATCCTGCTCCGGGATATGCGCTATCTGATGACCCAGCCAAGGGCTGTGTCTGACAGCGACTCGGAAACGAGGACTTCTACGAGAAGGTTCAACGAGGGGTTGGACTGCTGTCGGGCAGTCTTTGCCTCGTGCACTTAAATATGTACGGAGGTAATGCCATGCCAGAGAGACGAGCTCGAGAACGAGGATAAGGACACGGTCTCGTTGAGTGTGTTGTGTGTGTTGCCGACAGCTTGTTTACCGCCAACGTTTCCTCGAATAGGCCGTGACCTGGTCGATTCACGTTGGTAGGATCCTGAAAATTTCATCAAAAACATAGAACTGTCAGATTATCCTCTTTTGTGAGACAAAACGGCGTTCGAATCTGGTGTCGATTTAGTAAATGCCTTGAGGTATGAGAACCTTCGCAATCTTTGAGGCGCTGCTGTTGAAACGGAGAAGAGGGCTCAATGCCGATTCATCGATTCATCGATTCATCGATTCATCGATTCATCGATTTTGTATGGTTCCCGCTCGTTTAGCATTTCATCCAAGATTCACAATCCCAATGGTGAGCCCGCGTCGGTTTGAAAGTGAGGGTATTGGAGCCTCGACATTATTCCTTCCTCGTAAAATGACTACTGATCGGTTCTCCATCTCACACCCTACTTCGCACCGTCATTCACATTTCCCAAGTCTTAAAATATTCGATACTAATATTCAACCACGAACGTTAAAAACAGCAAAATCCCAACTCAACTCAATTACACAAACTTCCGCACAGTCTTCTTCACAGCTTTGATCAACGATCCATTGATCTTGAGCGTCGGATGCAAATCAAAGCTGGAGGTAATGCCTCCGTGGCATTTCTATCTCCTCAGGTTCATAACCATACGTCTGTACGTGAGTATGAGAAATTCGGATCCACCCCATCGCTGAGAAACGTTGAGAGTGACGTCAAGGGTCGCATTGTCCGGGGTTAGAATTGAGAATAGAGAAGTACGCCGACGTCTTCAGCACCTTGGGATCGTCTCTGAGATCCTCTGCAGTATGGACCACGTGCAATTCACAGGGACATGAAATAATTCCGAAAATCACAATTTTTCTCATCTGGGATCTGCTTTATTCTGCGTACGATATTGAACCGCTGGAGTTGGTCCGTCGGGATTTCGTTCGCAGTGTATTACCGGCGTGTGCAGCAACGATATAATAATTATTGTTACAAAAGCGTGATGACATAACCGTAATAATTACTCGGGCATTATTCGGTTATTCTGGAATGAAAGCTGCAGAACCAAATCACTATTGTAGTACATCGTGTTCTGAAACCTGTGTGATACCATGCGTTTTGATTCGATTTTGTTAACGTCGATTGTTGATCAGAGAACGTTGGATACGCCTCCTCGATTATTAACAATGGGAAAACAACGTTGACGAATATCACCGTTTACGTCAGTCTCATACACCGCAGCACCATCAGCACCACGACAGCAGCAAGTGAAAAATGTGAACCGTATTGTTTCCTTCGTTATTATGAATTTCCCTTTTTTCCTTCGCGTATAATTAAGAAGGTTGTAAAACTGGCGCAATTATAAAACGTCGAGTGGTTATACCAGGACCTTTTTCCATCTTTTCATCCCTCTTCGTACCTCTAATGTTGAACTGAAGACAGGGTAACTGAGTCAGTGTGACCACGGTTTCGTGTGATACGAAGCTCGCGCCTTATTGAATTTTCAAAGCAATTTCTCACCTCAGAAATCTCAGATTTTTGGTTGTGGAAAAAAAATATCCCCGCAATTTCTCGCCCCTTTTGGCACGCGGTAGCGATAAACCCCTCTTTCTCTCTTTCGACGCTGTACGTCGCGACGTCTACTCTGGCATGTATGTGTATAGGTATAGGAACGAAGTGGCGCGAAAGGGGCGTCGGTCTATCAGCATATTTCAAAGATAAGCTCGCCCTCCCTTTCCACGTAGCCCTGTATCCCGGACCCCGTCTTTGCCCGCGCTTCCACTGTACACCAACCCCGCGGAACCATCAGCCATAATAACAATCCGATATGATTACGCCATAATCGTAAGTCGTAAGGTGAACGAGGAGATAGAAGACCGAGAGAAATAGGGAGGAAGCGAGACGGTAGCTAAGGGGAAAAAGCGTACTTCTCGTCGACGAAAATTACACGAAGGAATTGAGATACCGTGTTTACGTCTTATAAAGTGAGGGCATAAACAAAATTAAACACCCCTTTACCGCGTTACTACGAAATGATTTTTCTTTTCCTTTTTTACTGACGAATGCGTGATCATGATAGTCGTGGCAATCGAATAGTACGTCAACAGTCGGGGCGTCCTGCGTTTATCGCATAGCCTGGTTTAATATGGCGGGTGGTTAGAGCTTGTAATCTTGGATCTGGCATCCCATACTTTAAACTCGATGGCCGTGACTCACCGCCTTAAAACCACTCGGGGACAAAGGAGAGAAAGGGGTTTCTCTGCCCTCGGCGCCCCGTCCGCGGCTTAATGCCTGTTGGTTATCGGAGTAATCGCGGTCCCCCGAACCTCAGCCTCTATTCCACCTCCGAACCGCCCCAGAGACTGTTGATTGAAACGTTCTGATTGCATCCCTTGGGGGCGGCGGTATGCGGGTGCGGGTGTCACCGGGGTGAACTTGGGGTCCGTGGCCCCCAATCCTGCATCAAATTGTCTACTCGGGTGAAATTATTCTTGGAACACTCGATTCGAATTGGGCGAAAGAACCCGAAAAACGAGTTATTTCCATTTTTTTTCCTGACATTCACACGAGTGTGCTTCCTTGTTCGAAATGTACAGTTTTTTTCCGCAAAGTACTCGCTGGGGGTTCCCCTACACTGCGATATCGGGGTGGCTTCACTCCCATGTACGCGGTAATCCACGTGGACGTGAATGAATGCCAAATGAATGGGGCGTGGCGCTATGGTGAAAAGTTAATCACGGTTTGCCGTGTTGGCGGTGGCAGGGAGCCGAGGGGCCACGCCAGAGTCCCAGAATCTCTTGATTACATGGGCGTCCCCGTGCCCCGTGCCCCGGTACTCGCGACTCCATGTGACTGTCGGGTTTTTCTACGTAGCCATATGGTGGTGTTTGCGTTGCTTGCACTGTGCCCCCCTCGCGCAGGACCGTTGAAAAACAATTACATCCATCCAACATCCGCAAATCTATTTCTACGGGCCGCTGTTGCGTGGATTTATAGTCAATTGTCAAAATGTGCCGCCCGAATTATCATTGTCCCTTCACTTTGCCAGTACCATTCATAGGGTATCAGGTTTCGCAGCCATATTCATTAGTTTCCGTTCCCGGAAAATATGTCGTCCGAATTTCTTATTTTTAGAACGTGCGGTGGCTCTTCGCCTTGACTTCTATTATCGAGACGGTCTGTACTCGCTCCTCGCTCCTCCAATTCCCTTATTCCTCCTGACTCACGTCTCGACCCCTTTCCACCTTCCACTTTTCACCATAAGGTTTCAGCTCCTGCTGCAATTCCTCTTCCACGAGAGGAGGTAATCTTACTCGAGGAGCGCACCCGGCACGATCCACGAGGCAGACAGTCAATCACTGTAATGGCTGGCTGGTGCGTTCTCAGTGTTCCATACCCACTTCGAACGAATTCGAATCGTAACATTTTTGTCTACCGTTGGGTTTCTCGTTCATCTAGAAATCAGACGTCGCATCATCTGCACCTCCCTCATTTCAGTAGACTTCCCGAATCATCACGATGTCAATGTCGTCACCAAACACTCAGCTTCGGAATCCCGTCTGATTCCAAACGATAAACTGGAAAACATTGAATTTTTGGGGTCAGGTTGGGTTAGGTCGTGTGTTTGCGGATGCTTCTACGTCTCGATTCTCCACCGGGTCTTCAGCCCACGGTGGAGGAAGGCCTGCACCGCGAGTGGCAGCTTCCACCTCCTTGATGAAATGGCGCTGTACGGTAGGGCCCGCGTTTCACCTCGGGGATTCCAATTGTTTAGGATGGTTTTGTAGTTTTCAATAACCAAGATTGGATAGGGGATCTATCAAGGTATTGATATTTACTCTTCCACCCTTTAGTCTCTGATGAAACCCCAAAATCTTTCTATGCTCATATACTCTCATATACTCTCCGTAATTTTCGAAAATGTGTTCCAATCAATGTATTTCTATGGACTGTATCCAATTAAGGTTCCAAAAATGCAGTGTGTTCCGTTACAGATCCTTTCTCGGTATAATCGGCGGAGCTTACAATTAGTATGCACTAGATACGATTTGTGGAAGACGCAAAACGACAGGTTTTTTAATGTTCCTCGAATCTATCGAAAATAAAATTCTTCTTGTTCTATTGAATCAAAGATCGCGTGCATGGTGAGTAAAGGATAACCTAGCGGAATACACCCACAGTCAGTACACATACATACTTTGCCACCTGCGTTACCCGTAGCGGAACTGCAGCGCCGCGCCACGTCCAACTCACGCGTTAGTTGGGATGCAGTTTTTGAACATGCTGTCCACTCAGTCACTACGCTCTAGTCATCTGTATGTATAGCCACGTGTAGCTTATTCGCTTTTTTCGACATTGAATGTTTAAATTTTTCCGGATGCCGATGGAAACTGGTGAAGTTTAAGGAGCCAATTGACGAAGGGATTTTGCCTCGGTATCGATATCTACAAGTATATATTAAAGAATTTCGAGTATCCTAGGTGCGTCGATAACGGGTATAAAATAAATTGTAAAGTAATTGCATAGCGTTAGTGGTTCAACGCTCAGGGCACTCTGTCGGTTACTTCCAGTTCACCGATTCTCAACGACTTTACTTTGATTTGCCCTTACCCTAGCCTCTCGCCAACTCTCGGTTTCTCCCTCGATCCGTACCGAAGCCACCCATCGGGTACTCTGTTTGCTATACCCACTTTGCCTTCCATCTGCGTTTCATCGAGCTAATTCGTCGAGATACCAGCTCGACGATATTTTATTTTATTTCATGCTGTATCATCCGCGTTTATCCCTGAGAGCAGAGCAACCCTTTCTCCTACTACTCACAAATAAAAGACGCCGCAGGAAAAGTCAGAAATCGAGCAAAGTATGAGAATAGAAAAAGAAGTATCATCATTTATTGTTAGTACGAATCCTCCACACCATGAGCCGAGGGTATCAGGGCATGACGCATTTCGATTCCAGAATCGTACCGGTGAAAATTCTCTGGCCGAAGTGGATTTGAGACAAGATGTCTTCGAGTCCGCGCCCAGAATGCCGATAAGAGTGTCCACCGTGGGGTCGGGTGCCCCAGAGTGCCTTGAAGGCGAGGCGGACAATATCCGGTTAATGGCTACCCCCAGTTCCACTTCTATAGGTGTCGGCGTCTGTGTTGAAAGCTAATGTCCCTGATAACATCAGCTTCGCCTTCGATGCATTGGATTTTCTCCTCGCTCTGATTTATCCTTCTGATGCACTCCTTCAGTTGCTTTGTAAAAAAAAAAATTGGCTCCGCGTCGTTATCATAATGATGACGTAATAATATCTCAATAACGAGCTCTTTTCCGAATAAGGGCAAAGGGTTACTCCTTGCTCGCGAGGAAACACGCGTCCACGCGCCAAACAAGATATATATTTGTTGTGTCAACAATTTAGCCCGGGGCTCTTGACTTAATGTGGCAGGCGCCCTCAGTTTTAAGTCACCCCCGCCTTGGCCCAAAACAACTCTGTCGCAGGGGTCGCGGAGGGCTCGCTGTGGGGTAGCTAATGAAATATCCGTGCCGGTTTAACCGAGTTACAGACCCCGACTCAACCCTCCATCTCTTTCCTCGGGCGAGCACTACGCGAGTAAACATATTGTCGAAGAATCTGAGACGCCTGATTTCATTTCTCCCTCATTTTGCAGTGCACATAATGTCTGTTTGATGTAGAAATTTAGTCGAAAGGTTTCCCACTATTTCTGATTAGTAAATCAGCGATCATGGTCTGGGCGTTTTCTGGTGATTGGTGGTTTCGGTAATCCTTTCGGAATGCCTTGTGTTAATGGGATCTAATACTACCCCACGCGCAGTGTATTAAATTTAAATAAAAATACCGACTGCCATGTTCACAACAGTCCCTATAAATCAGAGCGAGGCCAGGGGAGCTAGAATGACCATCCGAATGACCGGCTCCCGGTATAGTGTATAATGCGCGATATTTATGCCTGGCGTTCGGTGCGCGAGTTTCCCCCTGACTTATCGCCAAAAATCTCTATAGGATTTCGTCCTCTGTATAAAAGCAAGAAAAAAGTGGTATGCGATAATAACGGAAAATTATCTCGTTGAAATTTATTCAATTTGAATTAGGCAGCGGAATACTTGGTACCCGTGGATGGAAGCTCGCGCGTGCCCTCCAACGAACACAATGGGTCACTTTTTGTAGTTTCTTTTAGTGACCAAACGCGGCGACGCCGTCTTTCCCATTCCTTTTTTTCCTGTCCGTTATAATTTCATCCCTGACGTGAAATCAAGTTCCCGCAGCATCCGTGGATTCTGAGTCCGCTACCGTGGATACCGAGTCTTATAATCTATGCAGGGTGCGGCCCAGTTATGGGACCCGTGGTAATGAGCCTTCGTGGCGACGGGATAAATCACTCCTTCGTACTCCGTACCAAGGGATCATCGTAATCCCATGTTCTTGGCGAGACTTTCGTCCTCTTAGTCCTTTGGGTCGACCAGAAAAGTTCCTCTCTTTCATTCATCAACAGACTAAAACCGCATTTCTCGAACGTTCGAAAATCGCAACCGTTTGAGACGGATTTGACCAATAGGTTTGTGGCAAACTTGGTTCAATCTTTTCACAAAAAAAGTCTGGGATCAAGTCTTGGGTCGTGGGCGTCCGGGGTAAATTTACTGGTAGCTTCAACATTGTGCCGTACCACAAGCTATTCAACTGTATGAGCTCCCATACGCCAGGCTCTATATAACTCGGAACATCTTCTCTTAGGAGTTAAGGATACACCGTGCGTGGGCATCGGGTCGTCACCCAATGCGCGCCCTGGATAATCCTATTAACACACGTGCCGCTATTGTCGACCATTCACGAGTTTAAAGATTCAAAGATTCTTTTTCATTCATACAGTAGGGAGGATATGATCCGGACTCTGGATTTTCGGCTCATCCCGAAACTGTACCTTTTTTCTGCGGAACCATTGACTCCACCTCAAAACACCAGTCATACTTTTTTGTGAACAATTTTGTCAGCTTCATTTTTGTATTCGTCTATATTCACCGCACGAGCTATAAGATATTCCCATTAGACCAAACTTAGGTCTGTGGTCTGCGATACAAAACATAAAGCAATGGACAGACAACGAGTAAGCTTTCCAAAAATGAATTCTGATGTAAAAATTTGATTGCGGTGACTGCCATTAACACTAGGAGGTTGAAATATGGGTTTTAATATAGCATAAAGTATGGGTACATAGTTCGGCCGGTCGTTAAAGCTTAGAAGGGTGTTTGAGCGAACTCTTAATCGTTCGCTGGCAACAAATGTAATTGCGAGTGAGGGGTGGTAGCAGGGGGAGAGTTTGAGAGAGACGTTTAAATAGTAACGTCTTTCCACGTCATTTCCAGGTCTCCTTCTGCCAAGGAGCTGTAAGCGCGGAAGGGTGCGGAGGTGTAGTGGCACATTTTTCCCTCCATAACTCTAGTTTATTGGGCAATTAACATTCCCCCTCTGACTCGAGCCACCCTCTCGCCTTACCTATACTAGGTCTCGTAAGGAACTGAGATAAGTAGGTATACCGTTATTTTTTTTTTATCCCATTCCTTTTTCAATCTCCGCAGACAGGGCAGACCTGGACCAAGATGAGATACTTCGAAATAATGAGCACCATGGGCGCGCCAACGGATAAACCGTATTTATGCCTTTTGCCCAACTCGCTCGCTTTCGGTATTTAAATAAACCCTCGATCACTGATCCTGGGGACCCTGTAAATAATGTTGAATGGACTTTCGCGAATATCAGTGACCAAAAATTGGCCAATTTATTGCAAACTTGAATATAATTCTTGCCCTTGGGGCAATTCGGAGGAGTTATGAAGAACGAATGAATCGTAGGTGTAGAAAGGAGGGAGGAGTGAAAGAAACTGACTACATAGTGTACAGAGGCATTTATAATTTGTATTGTAGTGAATGTGAATGCACCGCCCGCGACAAAGTACGAAAATAGAAATATATTCTCTGCCTTGGTACAACGTGTAGCGCTTGTGCTTTTTCGCCTTCTCGCATTTTTTTCATTCTTCGTGAGGATAGGTATTACAACGTTTGTACACTCGCACGCGTTTGCCCAAGCGAGAGCCTTACTATAATGCGTAATTCAGAGAATGGCATGCTCAACGGTTTTCGCACTCTACCCTAAACGTGAAAATGTAAATGGCATAAATCGCGTACCCCGGGAGTCAAGAGGCACCGAGGTGTCGTCAGAGGTGGTATTATAGAAAAAAAATTCGCGGAGGGTTGGTTTCGGATAGGTGCGGGTAAGCTCGTTCAAAATACACCACATCACGTTTGTACCACTTGCTAACAATAAACGGGTTTGTTATTTTGTCCAATTAAAAAATTCCCACTTTATGCTTCGTGGGACCCCGGCCGCACCACACAGTCTAGTTGACACCACGCTGCAAGGGCTTCTGCAAAATCTGTGTCCGAATAAAAGCTCTGACACACAATAGCGACTTCGTATCACGAGCTTTTGGTATATGCAGTGTCATGAAAACAAAAAGCAACAATATATCATTATTTAATAACGTGTTTTGATTGGTATATAAAAAAATTGAATAGATGATTACACTCTGCCATTTTATTTCGATGCAGGATGATAATTTCTCCTATTAGGTGTCTATTTCAAGGGTTTCTTACAATGAATTTGTGAAATGAAATCATTTAATTTTTCTTCTCGGTTGTGAAGTTAGGTTATAGGTGGACGTATTTCCGAGCCACTCATCACCCTTTATGCGCGAGATTCAGCCGAAGAAAAATCCCTTCAATATGCCGTTCTTTTCCCCTACTCAAGTTGACTGAACCAAATCGAAAAGCTCTCTCTTCCTCTGTAGCTACTCGAGACTATTTTTATACCACAAAAATCAATATACAGATGTATACACGAGTATAGATTATATATTATGTACTATATGTACTTCGGTGAACTGACGAAGGGTGAACGAACAGCCTACTCGTAAAATAACGAAAAGTGTTATTTTAAAAAAGTAACGTCGCGTCGCTTCAAAAAAGGTCGTAGATGATTCTTCAAAAAATCACAACCGAAAATTCGCTGAAGATGTCTTCATGTTCTATAGAGATCGGGTCAGGTTCTTACTACGTTGAGAGGCATCCATAAAAAGTCCTGATGAGGCCCTATAGTTGACCCGTCAGAGCATACAATTTTTCCCATTTACAGTAATTCCGTAAAAACTTAATATTCTGCGGATTTGAGGGTCACTGATTACGGGAATCAGCTCACGTTTCATATACTAAGAACTCAGCATTAGGGTATCATAAGATCGCCTGGATTCGAAAACGAAATTCAAAATGTTGACCTTAGATTTATAACCAGAGAATCGAACAAAAATTTGAAACCAAGTAGGTTCAACGAATTTTGCACATTTTAATTGGCCATATTTGCTTTGCCATTTTGATTCTAAATTCGGATTCAGCGACCTAGGAAACCCGGGTTGCCAAAAATTTATCCGGAAAGCGACAAACACCATGCTTTGGTGGGTTAATTGGCCAATACTAAATTTTTTAATCACAAATTTAAGGCATCCGAATGCAAAGCTAAGGCATTCATCAGATATGTTGATGAAGCTCTACTTTAGTAGAAGTAAGGAATCCTAGGCATAGAATCGGTAATTTCCAAGGTTTTCTCTAGGGATGTACTGGATATCTGGTAACTATCCGGTAACCATATAGCAATAATCTTCAATATACTGTTCACAAGAGAATTTCTTTTTTTTTTGTGGCTTCATCCACATCAATAGAAAACGGTTATTTGGTTTCATATCATAGAAATGGAAGAAAATTGAGGTGGACAAGAATGATATAAGCAGGAAATGAAAATCTTCAGTTTCACACTTTAATGTTCGAACTGTAATATTAAAAATCCGAACATTGGGCGATTTTTTAGTGCCGGATATCCGGTACCCGGTTATCCGGCCAAATAGCTACCCGGCACGCCTTTAGTTTTCTCTTTCGATCAGGATTTCTTTATGGAGTCGTCAGGGCGTCATTACAAACCAGGACAATTCTCTAAGTCTTAAACGGACTTCTGCACTGTCTTTACTAAGGTAAATCAGCGTATTCTAAAATTACGAAAATGTCATCGTGTCCTTGAGAGAACCGCATCGCCTATTTTGTTTTCTTTTTTTTTAATCCGATCGATTCCAGACGGAGTAAGCTCGCGAGTTTCTCTTCACCCCTTAGAATTAGCTGTAATCAGTTTACTCGGGATGCTTGTCGAGAGGCTGGACGGAAGCGGTGGATGCTGATACCGTGTGAAACCGACATATGTTTCCTATCCGTAGCCGTACATATCCACCCCAATTTTTTTTTCACTTTATTTTTCAACATTCTGGAGTATTACACCCTCGTCGAAACTGCAACGTCGGAGTTTAAACGCCGAGAGTTGGTCCACGGCTACGGACCAAGGGCCGGGGACATTTGAAACTACGTTCACAAACTTTTAGTTAATCAAACATTTGTACTACGGTAGTAAGCTTATCCGGAAATGTGACAAACTCGTTGAATTCTAGAGGGTTGCTTAGTTACGCAGTCAATTGCACGTGGAAAGTAAATTTCAGAATTCAATGCTGCTCAATTGCAGAATTTCATTGTTCTAACGTGAACTTTATATTCTGAACTTGTTGACGTTTTTCTGTAGACGTATATAATTCACCGCCGATTAGGGTTGCAGTGTGAAAAAATGACAAGCAAATAAAACGAGACGTCCCACCCTGCATTGCTCCTCACACAATGAAAAGTGGTATTTATTTGCTGTGCTGAAACGTCAGGACACCTTGCTATGACAGCGTTTTGGTTCACCAATGGTCGGTGGAACCCCCAGGTTCCAATAACTCAAGTTTTCACCCTTCCACGTATTTGACCCACACCAAGAATTCAAAACCATAATTCTAAAAAAAAAACCTTACAGGCCCGTTCTCGTATGCTCCCTCACAGTAGAACTTTCACCATATCCTGTGAATTTCACTCGAAAAATTTATTCATCTGATAAGACAAAGCTATACGAATTTCCATAATTCTACGAAACCTAGACGCTCACATTTTCTGTCATTGTCAAACTGTCAGCTACTGAAATCAGCAAATGAGAATGATCCTCAGCTGCAAACGCAATGGGACGTCACGCAGAATCGCGGCAGCCATGTTTCACCGCAGCGCCATCACTACAACAATGTGATGTCGGGCGCGTACTGCGAAATTCAAATGCCGTATTGATGAACTACTTTTATTCAAAAACCAATGGTAATCAATGATTTTTTTCATATAAGACCTGCTCTAAGTAGACAAGACAAAGTAATTTTAGTTACTTCGAATCCCATCAACATTCAGTGACCACGGTCAGTGTGTCCAGTGTGATTGGGGTTTTGGGAATGTTATTTCGTGATTGTAAACTGTTTGCAAAGAACCCTGATCCCTGAAAATGGGATATATACATGATAGAGTTTATAGCCTCGAGGTACTCCCACAACTCAATTAATTATCTCTGCACCAACTAGCGACTAATCCAACTAATTCAGTACGGGGGCAGTCAGGCGGGCATCCAGTCGAGCGAACCCCGTGCAATTACCACGTGCGGTTAACAAGGAGATCACCTCGATGGATGTCGGCGCTTAGGTCAGGTTAGGCTGGGTGTAGACTATAGCTGGGTGCTCGGCCCGACGGGCACATTCACTTGGCCTGTGCGATAATCGGCTTACGGATTGCTAATCACAAGCCGACGGAGATGGGGTGCCCGGAGCTCCGTCGACGCAACACCAATACCCAGGTGGGATTTACGGGGGTGCGGGCGCCCTGCGACCGGTACGAAGGTACGGCTCTACCTTCACCCACCTACACTAGGGTGCGGGGGCGCCGGTGCGTGCGAACTTGTGGAAAGGGTAGGTGAGTAGGTATGGGTCGCGAGAATGCGAAGGGCTGCGGTTGCCTACCTCGTTAGGGCCCGGCGAACGCGCGAAGACGCCCAACGTCGTCGCCAGGGCGAGTGGCAGTTGAGGGGCAGGATCCTCCCTCATGATGTGGTGAATTTCCTTTTTTTTTCTCCAACGTTTCGCTAAGTTACTTATTCATTTTACTTTGGTAATTACTTGAAATCGTTTCTTTGGTAATCAAATCTGGGCGCCATAGGTATTTCCAATGATACGAATGTGGCTATTATTTATTATATAGTTTTAATAATATGACTTCTTCCAATTTTTTTGCGAATGGAGATGTTTTGAAGGTATGATTTATCGTGCAGTATTTGTCATATTAAAAATTGGAGTCAATTCCCTCCAGCCCCCATCTTTTTATAAATACTTCTTCTATACTCACAGTACAATTTGTGAGTTCTTTTGTGTTATTATTTATGTAGTGTAAGAATTATTTATAGTTTGACTTGGGTGACAATAATATACGTTAATTGGTATGTAAACGGTATTGAAAGTAAAAAGTATCGGAAAAAGGCAGAACACAATGACGAAGAGAAATTCATGGAGAATCTGGGACAAACAGAACAGTTTGTTTAAAAACCATTATAAATAATTAGAGCAGAACCTACCGCGAGGTAAAAATTCTCGTCATTTTTAAGAACTTTTTAGAGATTTTTTTGAACATTCGACACACAAAAATAATGCGGCAAATGAGGGCAAAATTGTTATAATTAAAGTAAAACAAGGAGAAAAGAAATGATAAAATTTCGCTTAAAAAAAATGCTATCGTTGTGAAATTTCCCAATTGGACCAAATTCCTTGATAATTCCGAGCGATAGGGCGAGCGGGACAAAATTTCCATTAGCCTTTATGATTTTCCAAAATGATTGTGTGGTAATTTCAAAGTTGGACAGTTTGATCAAAATAGAACTTTTTAAAAATTAATCAAAAATTTCTGTCAGTTTTATCCTTTCTGTACTGATGCATTCGATTGCAAGAAGCTCAACAAATTATGTACTATGCAGAGTTTTGGTCCTTGTTTTGGCTCGGTCCATTCCTCATGTGTTGAGACCTAAAATAATAAGCTCTACTCTGCTTCATCAGTCATCTAACAAGGTGAGTAGCAGTTGCATCTAATGGGCCTTCTTCCGTTAATTTACCATACGTCATATCAGCAAAAATGAATATTTAGTTGACTATGTCTGAGGATGACCCGTTTATGCTTGACTCTTAAAGACCCTAACACTGACAGTGCATATGATTAGATAAAAAATTGATATATCAAGCACAAGTACATCATAAATTTAGCTTGTCACGACAGTTTCTTTAATCAACTGCTGATATGGTAACTTCCAAATGAGTGACCAAAGGCCTATTGGATGAAACTGCGCATCAAACAACCCTGCAAGTTTGACCAGAATCTATGATTCGAAGGCTTGCTACTCTCTTCGTAAGTCCTGTGCCTTCCTAGGAGTTATCGGATATCATCTGATAAAATAACAAGGCCAAGGCCATATTGGCTCTTATGGTGGTTCAGAGTAGCGGTCTTGAGGTGCAAAGTAGCGTCGCGTATATCTTGTGGTGTCGACCGAAAAGCATTAACCGTCAAAAGTTCCCTAGCTGCGTTTTCTTACGGCAATTTACTTATTTACTAATCAGCAATTAAAATCAGCACACCGAGTCTCCCATACTCGGGTGTGGAGGATAAGGGCTTGTTCACAGAGAGAGAGAGAGAGAGAAAGAGTGGCTCTAATTAATTAATACCTAGCAGCTAGCTGCGAGTCACTAATTAGAACCGCGTGCTAGTAATTAGTGTTCACACGCGGTATAATTGGCGATTGATTCGATAAATCAATTAAAATATTGGCCACTCGGTCCCACGCTTTGTTTCAACGCAGGTAGAAAAAAAAACTGCTGATTTGGTTTGACCCGGGCTTCGCTCGATCGCAGCATCCTCATCCCATCTCACCATCAAGGGATGAGTAAAATTGCGAGAGTAGATTTGGCGGGTGACTGAACGCCCACGTTCACTCGCCGGTGAAAAAACCTGACGATAATTATTGTTGCGTCCAATTAGCGAACGCAAAATCCTCCCCCTGCCAACCAAAAAAAAAAAGCTTCTCAACTCCTCAATATTTCAATCAGCGCGTTCGTTCGGCAATTCGATGCTTTCCACTGATCCTAGTTTCATTCGCGTTTGTAGATTTGGATCACGTTGCCCATCGAATGGGCAAATAATTAGTGAGCTGCTCTCCGCCCTGCCCCGCTTGCCATATAACACTATTAGCTATACCATATAGAGTAACGGTTGTCCGCGGTATGGGCTTGAATGTTGACATGATTGCGGCCTAGCGCGACACCGTAGTACGCTTCCAGAATCTCTGATCACAGATCGCTGCACCGCTCTTCTGTACACACATCATCCCTGCCTACCTACACCGTCTTTCGGCTATAACATCCCCTTCAGGTCTGACCGCGTATTTCCGGACATAAAAATCGAATTTCTAGATCCGCTGATTCTTGGACGCTGCCTTTTTATTTCCACTGCGCGAAATTTGGTGGATTCGAAAGTGTGGTAAAACGTGTTAAGATTCCATACGAGAATCTAAGGGGGCTTCAGATTTTTCGTGGAATCGGGCGTCACCGAGGTAGAGAGCCGCATGAGAAATGAGACGTCGAACCCGAGGGTGACGGCGCCGGGCGTCGGTCGTGTAAGCGTCAATCACACGCCGCGCATATATTCAACAGCATTTCATTTCAACCCCCTGAAACACACCCCCGCGGCACGCCAACGTTAGCTAAATAATAGCTGGGGGGTTGGAGCGACTTGTCAACTGCCTTGACGCGACCAGGAGCTCTCTCCGGCTAGAGCTCTGTTCTTACCCTGTGCGATGCGGTGCTGTGCCGAGAACAATTATATGTACTAACGCCACGCGGCATACGGGAAGGGACTATCTGCGGCTTGATCGTCGGCAAAATATTTCGATTCATTCCTAGTTTTGAAAAAATCGATCGACATTCAACTTCCGAATCTAATTTTTAATCCATGGGTTTAAGTCGAAGCTGTTGCATTTCTTAGTTTTGCTTCATAGTCAATTGTTTTTCTGATAGTAAATGGAGAAGTAGTTTTGCATCGTTGAATGTATGTATATTCACAAACTTCCGAGTTAACTGGGCGAGGGATGAAGTTGTCGATTAAATCTAAAATGGTGGCGATTTTAGAGCGCTGGTAGGTAGGTGACCTGCGCCTCGTGGGAACGATACTTTAGGCTTAGTTTGAGCATGCCTTTTTTTCTTATTGATAGTCCTTAAAGCGTTATCGCGAAAATTGACCCAGCGGCCCTTCTAACGGGTCTGAAGAAATAACTCGTATGAGGGGTGTCGATATTTTTAAATCTGAGGAAGGGTGGATTGACTTTACTTCGATAATGGCCCTCTACTTTTTCTTACACAGGAACTGTTTGACAATCGCCCACTATACTGATCACTGTTTGCGAACGTTTTACTTTAGAATTATTTAGAGAATGTCGAATCCTCGTAGTTCTTATGCAGTTCGAGGGATTATCAACTATATTTTTCAATGTTCAAGTGATTTCAACGCTCTCTTATGATTTCGTAGCAGATATCAGGAAAAAATAACATTGGCATCAAATGGACTTGAGATTTGCTGTTGAAGTAGAAATAACTCAAACGTAGAGGGATAGGTCCAATTGGTTTCATATCAAAATGAGCAAGCTTTTCGCATGGCATCTATGTGTTAACACAGATAATATGAATGCTTGAGGCTTGAGGGAAGGCTTTTGGTGATTTGCTGTATCAGTGACTACGAATTCGTTGATTTTTATACTTTCATAGCCAATTTCGAAAAGTGTGGATAGATGTCAATTTGATCAATCAGAATTTTGTATAGCTGATAAGAAAACATAGAAGATGAGTAGTGTTTCTAAATGATTGAGTCGTGGTTAAAACTCTAAAATCCCGAATCCTGCAGGGGTTATAAATTTGAACGTTTGGGCGTGTAGTTCGTGGAGAGTGTGGCAAGAGGGAGGGATCGCGAATATGGGTCCTTCTCGAATGGTTCAGGGTTGAGGTTAGAGACCGTAGGGTGGCCCAGGGGTAGTTTATGCCACGTGGTGACGTCAAGTAACAACTCGGGAAAGGAAGCCCTGCAGCATACATACATACAGCACTATGTTAGGGGTCTCGTGTTAACCGGTGCTAAGTGAATTTCTGGTTGTGTTCCGAAGACCCAGAGTACGAGGGTCTCTCTCCACCGCTACACCGATCCATGCGAGACACCCGATGCGATTTGGTTACGATTCCCACTCTCGAATATCCGCCCTTTTAGCTCACATTATTCCTAAAGCTGCCTCGCTTGTTTCACCCTTGTATCTATCTTCCCTGTCACGGCTATACACGTATCAAATATTTTCGTCAGACTATGCAAAGTACATTATGTAACAAACAGTTTTATATCCCAATAATTCGATGTACATAGATTTTCCTTCAATCAGAAATCAAAATCTGCCTCGTTTCAATTTCCGAATGTCAAACATCATTCAAAAAGAAAGAGAGAAAAGTGAAGACATTTTTTCTTCTAATTGAAATTAGCGTTGATGACGAAGACGACTTTTTACTAGATTGAGTTCAATCAAGTGTGAAAGAGTTGTTTCGTTCTCGTTCTCGATGGTCGATTTCGTAACACGTTTATCGAATGACTAATTTTCTGGTGTGACTCGACAATGGATCCCCAATTACTGATACTGATCGATAACCGTGATTTGCGAGGATTAATTAAGAACCAGAAAGAACCTACTGTTTACCACACATCATACAACAATGGGGATTCAAGAAATCCCCTGACGAAATCAATTCGTTCCATGATCCACCCCTAGGAAAATGAGCTTTCAAGCTGTCTGTCCGTCTCGCTTATCTCCACTGGAAGCATCGAGTAAAACAAGACCGTTAATTCGATCGTCAGCCTTATAGGACCACCGGTCGTGGATCGCCAGATCGTTCCCGTTAGCTGAGAAAGAATCTGTCCGTCGTATCGGCCATCAGACTCGTGCTACTGGCACCGTATCGATAACTGGGCCTGATAAAATCGCGATATATAGGATAAATCGGATTACGCGAAAGGGACGCTACGGCACAGGCTTGCGCCAGCATATGCTTGGGGTAGCATATTGAGCCACCCTTGTTAGGATGAGCACCGTGGCCTAGGGGTCGCCTAGCGGAGACTAGGGGGCTGTCCAGGGGTGGCTTTAACCTACCACTTCACTCCAGTTCTGCGCCGACGTAGACATCGATGATATGAACGTCGGCGGCGGCGATCGCGGTGCCAGCTATGGGATATTTGGAATATTATATCATGAGGGGGAGGGGGTCGGCCCACCCTTAAAACTTCACCCAACCGTCACCCCGCGTTCCATTGTAATGCGTATTTATGATGTGGACTTGAACTCGTGTTGGCCAAAACCGGAAATAATGGAGCGCGTAGGCGAAGGTACTGGTCGGCTGCCTTAGAAACACTCTGGTTCCGGGCACATCAAGGGACCTTTTTTATACTTCACAGTACTCAGGACTGTCGGTCTTCAGCTATGCATGAAACTTTGGCAAATAACGAATGCAAGACTGGGTTAATTCTATCGATAAATTCAACTCTGGTTGATAAATCTCCCTTGAAAGTTCAGTGAAGCCCAAGATATCCATGAGTAATAATCTGCTCGTAAAGAAAACGATTTGATCATTAACTGCGGCTATTACCGTCGAGGAGTGAGAAGCTGTTATATGGAGACGGAAAGGTCGCCGGTCCCCATTGGCCAATCAGGAGCTGCTAATAATTTCTTGGTTATACTCATATAACGACCATTGGCAATAATCGTCATCTACCCACCCGTTATAGAATCGCAGCTTCCACCACCACCGCCCAACCATTTCCCACCCAACTAATCGGTAGTCGTAATGATTTATACGTACCCAGAAAAAGTCCCCCCTGCAGGCCCGTGGACCCCAAACGTACCTACCCCGCAACACACCGTGGGACCAATTTTAATTCTAGCGCGTGCGAAACTACGGAAGACCACACGCCATGAGAAAGGGATGGTGTACTTTTTTTCGGGCAGTGGTATACGCAAGAATTCGGATAACAGAAGAAGATTATATCCGAAGATTATGAAAATCTTGAAATTCCAAGGATTGCCAAAATTCGGAAGAATTTGATGATTTCTACTATTTTCATGTATTCAAATATTTCCAACGTTTTGACAATATGGAAGACAACGGTTCGAACCAACGGTTTGAATATATGTTCACCAATTGGAAGATTAAGATTTTGCAAATTTGAAACTTTTCACTGATTGTGAATTTGAAAGATTCGATTGATTTTCAAAATTTCGAGGATTTTTACGAATTGTAAATTTAGAAGATTGGAAAGATGTTCGAGAGTTTCGTGAATTCTATTATTTTCCGGATTTGAGAATCCATATACGAACTAAATGTTTTGAAAATTTGAAAGCTTCGAGGATTTTCACCAATTTGAAATTTAGAAAATTCGAAACATGGCGGACCTTTACGAATATAACGTTCAGAATATTTGAACGATTTGTTACGAATTGGACGATTTTTACGAAGTGGGAGATTCAGAACCAGAATTCTCTTTTTTTAGGAAGAAATGATATAATGGAAGATGGGTATTCTCTTATCTTTCTAGTAAGATGCGCAATATAAACAGTCATAAAGTATGAGTCTGGTTATGTTGATATGACAATAACGATGACGTCGATGTGCCATGGTGTTCGTAGTGCGAAAATCCCGCGGGTAAAGAATCGTTGCGGTAGAATTAAGGAGATTTACGGCCGCTAGACGTGACCGAGAAACGCGTTTAGTCCCTGGAGGTCGACTGGTCTGCGTCGAAACTTCTCTCCGTCGTGACCTATGAACTTCCCACAAAACTAAGCTCAATGAGCCATGAGGACCAACGCGCCTTGCCCCATGGTCGCGGCTCTCGCTCTCTCGGAACAACTGTGATTCATTCGTCACAGTCGTCTCGTCACTGACCCTGCAAATTATGCAAGACCTCGCCATCCCCTAAAACACTGGACCGCAAATAAGAAGAACTTGAAAAATGAAGTAATCAACGAGCCATGAAACTGTGTTCGTGATAGTTCCTCATTTTTCAATAATTCAGTGTCGAAAATGTCTTCATGACATGGCCATGAAGAAGGGCTTTGCACCTCTCTTAGGTCTTTGAAAGTCAAGATGAAACTGCACTGAATCGCATCGTTTGAAAGTCGACAATGGGGATTTCATTACATCATACAATACACCCCTGCCACAGGGTAGGAGCCTCTTGCACCGGTTATTCCGGACTAACAAAGCACTGTAGAAATTCTCGTCGTCAATATCTTGAGGACAAACATAGAGACCCGGAGAAACTGCACTCGAAGCTTCAGGCCGCTCCGGTAGATCAAGACATACATTCGTCATGGGTAGTACAGTGGTTTGCCCTGCAGTTACGTGTACATGGTTATGAAACATTGATTTCACGGACTATGGGGTGCAATACGCGCGACCCTAATGGTTATAAATGTCCAGACTATACGGGGCAATCTGGCGTTGTTTTTTTACAGACCAGTTATCGTCGGAATTTGAACTTTCAGAATCAAGTTGTCGGTATCAGATGATCACCTGAACTCTCTCTAAGGATATCTTTGGGGGTTTTTGCTTTTTTGTGAAGAAAAAACGATACTCGAAAATGTTTTCAACTTTTTAAAGAGACTGTACACGTGCCCATGGTTGTGTCAAGGCAACACACACCGTTTTGCGTTTAGCCAAGCCTATTTTAATACTCGCTAAACTCGTCGGCGTGAAATACGTGCCTCGTTTTGACCAGGGTCCTACGACTGGTTTGTCCGCAATTTTTTTTGTCTTTCTTTTAACCGTGTTAAATAACGGGAAGTGGTCGTCACGCTGGGCTGATATTAGTGTCCGCCTCATTCTTAGCAGATTGAATCGAGAATTAGGTTTATCATTTTTTTTTATTTTATTGCTACGAAAAGTCATCTCGATGATAAATAATTATTAAATATACATTAACCATCATTATATCCTTCAGACACAATATAGTATATGGTCGATTTGAAGTTCTGTAACGTTCGAAACGATCCTCTTTCGAGCCACGCTATGACGTCACTATTCGATATGACGTGCTTGCCATCTAGCGTCATCTGTTGGAATCCACTCCTTACTTTACACTTTGTTCCTCTTACTACTCGCTTTCTATTGAAGGATACCTTAGCTTATTCAAATACAGCGCTGGAATTGTGAATTCTGACGTCACGGCAAATCAGAAAGCTGCGCAGGTGATTCGTTTCACCCAGTAGTAACTAATTTAACCAATTTGGATGAATATAGAGTGTGTCCAAAAAGAATTTCTCCAATTTTTAAATACTTCTTTATTGTAAACCCGCAATTAGTGTATGAATATCAATATTGTTTTATTCGAAAGTCTCAGGGGTTTCGGTCGCAAAATTATGTCCGAAAACCTTCATAACTATATATGTATAACATTGGGTTGGGCTATAGAATATCATGAGGTACAGTTTGTTGGCGGGGGTTATCGTCTACCCTACGGATCATTACCCAGACGAGGTATCCGGGGTTGAGTCCTACCCGAGGTAAGATTAATCACTTCGTTCCACGTTCCACGGAGTGACAATACCGGCCACTGTGTCAGCGGACATGATAGCGTGACGTCTACCACCGATAAGAAGTAACATTCTGACGTCAACGCGGATCACCAGACCGCGAGTTTCAACCCTTTAACTTTGCCAAAAACTTTTTCAACCCTCAAAGATGTGGGAGGGGGCAGAAAAGTCGCAATATTGACTGTAATAAAAATAATTAAACACCGTCGTCACAACGACCCGGTAATAATCAGCCATTGTGACAAGTCGCAAGAATTGCGGCTCGTCTTGTTCACGCGGTCCTGTGAAACTCGTATTTGGACAAGTTGGACGAGGGGTTGTCGAGGGCCCTGGCGGTCCAGAGGACAACGGAAGTTGGGGATAGGCGCTCGTAAAAAAGGGTTGGCCGAACCTAGTGCCTGGGGTTCGGTGACGCGATCCTTATCGCCCTGCGCGCAATTATTGTTACCGCGTTCACGATTTCATCAACGTACAAATTTTCATTGTTTATAATTATTCTTCACTGTACGCGATCCGCCCGAACCCCAAAGTTTATTCTGTATTGAAATCGAACTATAGACCCCGCGTGTGTAGTACCTGCCAGAATACAGGTCAAAAAAAGAAGAAACGAAAAATATTGACTGGTGGTGTTTTCCCGACTTGTTGGATGCCCACAATGTCTCGCGTCCCGTTATTAAAATAATAATGCTATGGGAGAATAATGGCAAACAGGGTAGAAAACGCAGCGGGATCAACAATGGATTTAGGAAATACGTCAGATCGAGGAATGCAACGGAGGAGAAAATCTCCCGTGACATTTCTTAACGTTGAGTTTAAAACGGAACTACAATGCGTAACAACGCGGGGTCCTTGTTGGTGGCGAGCCCCAGGTATAGACCACAGAATTTTCCTGGAGCGGCGCCCCGGCTCGTTGCTCCGTCGTCCGCATAAAGCCCATATTTATTTTGTGTTATTGACTTTGGTAAATATTAGACGACTACACGCATTGTTGAACCCCCGGTATTAGCATAGCGAGCCTGGCGTGTATCGATATACTCCTCAAAGCGCAAACAATGCTTCGTGGTATTTTTTTTGTTTTACATCCATGCGCGTGCTCCCAAAATTGACATCGGCCTTCGAAATTTTATCCTCCACGGATCTCGACGTGGAAATTATTCATTCGACGAAATCGTGCAATAAAGAACACCTGGTGACGGTGATAGGCCCAGTCGCGGGCGGGCCTTCCAGGTACACGCGTGTCCCCGCATCGTCATACCTCCTTACGCCGGAACCTCCGCGACCCCCGTCATCGCCCACTAAATCATACGCGAGTAGTAACACCGTGTGTGAGGGCACGCTGAGAACTCGGCTTAACGCGTAAGACACGACGCGCGTGGACCAACACATCCACGGGGAATTAGGGTACCAAGTATATGTTTTTTTTTATTTCCTTAGTATTCTCGCAGAGAATTAATTCTCGGTATATACAAGATCTGCCCATAAAGTATTGCAGAGGCACGGGCTTTGATCAGATAATTATTGCCCTTCGACAGGTACGAGGTGCAGATCGATCATCATGGGATTGACCGATTAATAACAACTTTGGACAAATTAGCGTCACGTTTCGTCGTGCCTGTTTGACCTCTGGACTCTCCCACCAACTCAAATTACACGAGGATATAGATTCCTGAACAAAAAAAAGGGTCCGGGATCCGAAGAGCGAGATTCTGCATCGTAGAAGGAAAAGAAAAGGAAGGAGAGTGAAGGAATGAATGAACGAATGAATGACAGTCCCGTGACAGGGGCCGCGGCGGGGGAGTTCTGGGCCGCGCTGAGGCCCTCGTCGTCGACTACCGGGGCCCTTGGTTATACCGCGGTCCCACGCACCTGGGGCCCTACCGTAGCCGTACCGGGGCCTTACAGAGAAACTCTCTTTTGTCATGTTAATTCCCCCTCTACCGTGAGGTCGCCAGGTGTTCAGCCCTTGTGTAAGAGCGCTCCCTCACCCTGCAGTGACATCGGACCGGAGCTGAGGGATGTTGGTGCCCTGCATGTACCTCAACTAGAGTATCGCGGGGGGCAGGGGGGCCAGGAGAAGGGGTCGAGTGTTGTAATTCCAGTCTGGAACATTTTTTTTTCCTTTATTCTTCTTGTTTCTTGTATTTTTGGTCAACAACTCATATGGCTCGTTTGACAAATAGGCTCTTCATATCATTTTCATTTATGTTTCAGGTGAGTGACACGGACTAGCTCATGCTCATCGTGAGTATAACAATTTATGATACTGCATAGAAATGTCGAAGAGAGAGGAAATGAAAGAGTTCGTTCAAGTGATTGTATTGTACGATAGGTTTTTTTTTCCTAATGTTCTTTTGTTGCGTTAGATTGATTCAGTTTTAACGAGGCTTGTATCTTTTCAAAATCATCTTCTTGGCATGAGGATAACTTGTTTCTTGAGGGGTTCCTCGACAACCGGAATCTGCTTCTGCATTGTATCATTGGCCACATTCATTCCTTGTGATAGACCAGCTTAATGTTGACATCGGTGCAATTATACAGCCCCCAAGAAGAATCGTTGAGTGAATTCTTTAGATTCCCGATCGTAACTTTTCGACCTATTGAAATGGGTCGATCTGGCTGATGGCTGCACATTCTCGAATACGTCCTAAACTTACGGACGCAACTTTCGTTTTCACGTTATCGGTTACAAGAGGAATGGCGCAACCTGTTGAGGTTCTGAAATGCACCACAAATCTTGATACGAATCAGTGTGTGCCTGCAGTTTCCTTCGATAAAATAAACTCCAATCATTCGTTGCCGTTGTTGAATGCATTTTCGCTTAATTTTCCGCAGAGTTTGCACTATTGACAGAACTCGAGTCGCGCCTTTTCGTCGGCAAATAATCGACTTGCGAATTGAGAAAGCGACAATTGAATTCTTCGACGCTTTGCGATATAAATCACTATTTGTCAACGTGAAAACGGGCATCGACCATCCAATCGAGACAATTTGGCAAAATTGAAACGGCGCCTCGACTAACTACTACCGTCACCCCACGCTTCCTGATACTCCCAAGTCCCATCTCGAACGGCAATTCAAGTTACTGGTGTTAGAGAATCTTTACCTCCCCATCTCAGTTGGAGCTCACCTTCGTTTCAACGGACCTCCTACTCCCCTTATTTGCATTCTTATCGAGTTTCTTCCCTGCCCCAAGAAGACGGCACGTAATCTCAGCCTGTTACAATTATTCACCCCTTTCGCCGGAAAGAAACCCGAGAAAGACCTCCTTCGCCGATGGTACCCACCACCCCTCGAACGATTTGTCTCGATAAAAAGACACGGTCTTCGAGAGCGAATAAACGAGCCAAATAGACCGGGAGTGAAATTGAAAGAAATTAAGAAGAGACTGAATGCTGACTCGGCTCTTTCGCAGTCAATTCACCCTTTATAGTGCGCGGTGTTGTTTCGTCGTCTTTGCACGAATTGCACATCGCACTGTTCGCAGAACGAGGTTTGACACTAATAAACGAAGAGGTAAAGGCCTGTGGTCGAATCGAAAATCGAGATGTGGCTGTAACACTGTTTTATGCGATTTCGCAGTACGCCTCGAATGGGCAATAAAACGAGACCCTGGATGAATGGTTAACTATGATAACCAACACTCTGTGCACACTGCGGTTGTGGGTGAAAATTAATGGATTGAAAATTGTTGCGTTGTTAGTTTAAAGGATGCGTTTCCGATAACATGTTTTACCCCGCGGGAAAACGACTATACTTACATTTAATTTCGAGAAGTTTCAGGCCGAAGATAGGGTTTTGTTTCGCGGGTTGAAAAATCCGTCGAGGATTTGTTCACGGCGTGGCTCGATCCTGCCGACTCCTACTGCCTTCTAATTGGAAGACTGGCAACTAACTCTCTTAATTACCGACTCCACTTCCTCTTCCTCCAGCTCGCCCGGGTCCCGGGTGGCACTCGGTAGCGAGCCTTGAAAGCTCTGAGAAAAGTTCCGTGGACTTAATTACACGGAATAATCGTTCCCAGGCTAACCCACAACTGGGCTTGGGCTTGGGCTTTACATTTTCTGCGTATGCGGATTGCAAATTTTTCAGTTGTGCTACAAAGGTCGGGTCCCGCTCTTTACGCGTCGTCACAACGCGGAAGACTGCCTCTGCAATACTCCTCATTTTTTCAACTAAGTTAAAAAACATTCAGCATTGCGAGGCCCTCACTAGTCCTGCAGTAAGAAGGAAAGAAACAAGGAAGAAGAAGAAAAGCGACCGGATCCAAGCATTCGGTGAGACTCTACACGTCCGGCTTTTCTACTCTCCGTCTCGCCGTCAATGGGTCTAAAATAGGTCCAGTCGCATTCTGAGGCTGTCATCGACTCGAGATATCCTCAGGATCTAGATCCTCTTCGGGTCCGACCCGCTAAACGTTCTTGTCTTTGGTTCGGATCTGGATCACGTAGAGCGTCGAGATCACGTCCTCCGCACTGAGATGTCGAAAGATAGTCGAGTTGATAGTTCTTTGTCCGTTTGTCGAAGCGCTAACGTTCCTCCATTGACGATGGTGTCGAAGACTCTTTCACTTCTAATTTTACCTATTTCAGCCATTTTACCCGAGCTGATAAGAGTCTCGGGTCGTATTCTGTTGTCTCCTTCCACCACCTTTGTCACGAAATGAAAGACAGTCAGAAGACTACCGGCTTTTGATCCCTTCGCCCCATTTCCTTCTGTCCGGAAAAATGTTGCTCAGCTTGCGCTGAATATCACGATTCTTTCCGCATACCACGTTTCGCATTTCCTCGTCTAAAACCGTGACGTGAATAACGGTGTTACTTTGGTGAAAACCGCTCGTGGGATTCACCGAAAAATCTCTGCTTACTCCGCTGCGCCACGGCCGATTGAACAACCGAGGATCGACGCTGCAGCTTCAAGTTTGCGGGAATTTAAAAGTTTCAACTACGCTTCCAGCTCTAGAAGCTCAAGCTCGCTTTCAAACGGCTTCATTGCGGATGGTTGACCACCTGGTCCACAACCACTTTACTTGATTGCGGTCAACTGGGTAAAATCCAGATATTCCACTTAGTTTATACACTACATTTGAAAATAAATTTATAACGATTATCGAATTTAAAGCTCTATGATTCATACCCATATCCTCGTACTACAATGAATTCAAACCAGAATAATTTTAGACAAATATTGTCATCGCTTGGATATCGAAGAAGATCATCGTTGCGATTTCCAGAGATTCTCAGTGACTTTTAAGAATTTTCAGGAACTTTTTGGGAATAGCCAAATGTTCTCAAATTTGTTTTGCGAACTACGGAAACTGGAAATCACCGAAAATATTAAAGTTTTGATGATTCCTGACGATTTCCCGTTGATTCCCAATGATTCTTGCGTGATTTCTCACGATTGCTCCCGGAGATTTGTCATTATTTCAATGTCCGTACTTTGACATTATCTGAAAGTGCACCTCTAATTTTGCGCTCAGTTACGAAACGGTGAGTTGAATTTACACTCTGAGACCACAAACAGCAAAGTTTTACTTTGGGGTTGATAAAACGGAATGGGGTCAAGTCTAAAAAGTTTCTGTCTGAACCAGCGATAGGTACGTGTACGTACGTGTTACCCAGACTCTCACACACCTCGCAAGCCTCTATCCTGGCTGGTCTAGGTGTACGTGAGGGTATACAGATGCGTATATATCGAGTGAGGTCTCTCTGGCTCTCTTGAGCTTGGTCGATACGCGAAGGAGAGCCTCTCTTCTCTCTTTTCTCTTCTATTTCCTCTCTCCTCTCCTCTCAACTCCGCGCTGCTGGTCTCGGGGACGACGGGATCCCTCTCAGAACCCCTGCCAGCGGCCGACAATAGACGTCAGTGGTTCTCATTTGATTAATAACCCGCCCACAATGAGGGTCCACAGTGGCTCTCAGTTGATTAACGATTCCGAGAGCATCACAATGGCGACTGCTGCCATGTATGAGGGCCTCCTTATTCTCTGATCCAAGCCGACTGCTTCGATTCATGCCATAACTACATACTCATCTCACACGAGAATCTATCGATCCCGCGATCCACCGATCAATCGGCTTTTCCGATAACAACTATATACAAACTTTTTACCATCTCCGGCTCAAGTAATGATTCGTGATGATATTGAGGATTGTAAAGCCTTTTTATTTTATTTCTTTAAATTTCGATTTGACTTTTTATCAACTTAGTATGTTACAGTAAGTTTCACATGCCTGCCAATTTAGATAGTACCACGTGCATTTAGCCGGGTACAGGGAACGTGATCGTCCGTGAAGCAACACGAGGCGACGTTACAGAGTCCTGTTACATAATCTCCAGGTTTTGAAGAGCGGCATGGCTCTTCATCACATTTGCTAAACGCATACAATAAGAGCGAGAAATTAGGTAATAGTGCTTGGATAACGCACTGTGATTCGTCTCGAGAAACACAAACTCGGAATAACCGAAAGAAATTGTGCAATCAAGTATCTCGAATAATTGATGTAAGATTCTAAGCAGTGAAACTTAAATCAATCCACTCACCGTTTGTTGAGGATGAACCGGAGACCTCGAAGTTAGTATCGCCAAATACCGTTTTCAATGTTCTTATAGCGTTCGGAAGAAATTGGGATTGAAAATCGACCGATTTCGGTGGAGGTGAAGTGGTTAAAGGCGTCGTAGTGCGTATACGTTGTACCTACCAGTAGGTAGTTTGAAAACATGTAGACATCTCGGTTAGGCATTTGGGATAATCTCACACGGAAGCCCCTCCCTCGGACTTCCCAATATGGCGACAACAGACGCATATCTCGTGTCGTGGGAACCTTTTTTGCCAACTAGAGCACGACGCCCTGCCCCGCTTTGCCCTGCTCTGTCCTGGTGCGCGCCTCGCCCAGGTAGACTCTCACGTGGCTCGATCCCGTCCGCGTTGTGAGAAAATAATTTGTTCCACCCAGCGCGAAAAGGATCGCTGGGAATTAATCTCGGCTCAGTCGTCTTCGATCTTTTCATAAGTTCGCTCTTAATTTGAAAAAGAGAGAGAGAGCGAGAGAGAGAAAGAAAAAGGATTGAGTCAGATTTTACGGAAATTGTGAGGTCGATGAAAGTCTGAAAAAATTGGGTGGAGAAAATCAGCGTTCCGCACTTATCCAGGGGAATTTGTCCGTTTCGCTTTGAGTTTCCGATATTTTAACCCCTGCATTTGGATTCAGAGCCAGAACGACGACATCGCGACTTACTTACTACGGATATACATAGATATATTGTAGCGTAGACGTAGTAAGCCAGAAACGTATGCAACAAGTCTTTTGCCTTCGCTGGCTCCGAATACTTGGCTAAGTAATTTCGACTTTTCGCATCCGCGTCCGTGCCCGGTTTCGCAGCCAAAATTCTGTTTTCCTTATTCCTTCTGTGGCACCGTGCATAAAGACACGCTTTTTGCGCTCTTCATTACCTCCTTCGACTAAATAGAATACTTGACTCAATGATTGCCCGCCATCATTGTCTACAGCTCTCTGCAACAATCACGGATTCGCCACACACCAGACTCAGGGTCCGCGGTGATCCACCAATTTCCAGTTACTACGGTGGTCGAAAATTGGCTCCGAGTCATTTTTACGATTACAGCGTGTCTTGCATATTTTTGCACTTTCAATGAAATAACGAGCTCTCAGAGTTCTTGCAAATTGTCGACGAGAAACTGGTTCATTCAAAATCAATCAAACAACCGGAAAGCAACAATAATAATGTATAATTGATAAATTGGCACTGGGCTGTCAAGACTGGGCCACAATGTTGTTGGGTGGTATAGGCAGAGGTAGGTAACTCCGGATAAAAAATCTGGGCATTTGTCAAAATCACCGGGCATTGTGTCCGTACCACGGGCGCGTGCCAAATCCATCAAATCGCTCGTAGAGACTCGAGTGTAGCAAGAGTGTCACTGAATATTAATGTCCCCCGACCCCCAGCTCTGCACATTTCACGTCACAAACGGGCCACCCCCTTCGATTTGGGATTATTAATGTTTATTATTTATTCCCGTTCTTGATTATCGATCCCGAGAACAACCATTCCGCTTCTGCTTTATTCCAGCAGCTACTTTAAGTGATACTTCCACTTATTATCCTACATCATTCTGTTCACGACCATGAGAGAAAAAAGAGGATATGAGAAAAGCTACACTCTGATTCTAAGCAAAGTTTGCCGAGGGCGAAAGTACCGGGCATAGTACACGGAATACCAACACGTGCAGAACCAAGTGCATGCGGCAATGCTATAACCCCCTTTGGGGCTTTTTAACTGACACCGTTGAGCAACCCTTAATCCGTGGTGGTCCTCGAGAACCCGCCATTAGCTGGGGTACCAGGCTGCACTAGTACCGGGCTGCGTCATCTACTCCAGAGTTTCGAGTACTCATGTATGCCGTAACCGAACCCACACAACGTCCCCACCGGACACATGGCGCGGTCCGGACTTGAGAAGCCTCCAATCAGAGTCGAAGATCGTTCACCGGTTTCCTTCGCATCTGTTACCGATCCACACGTTTTTATTCATTAAAAGAAGACACGGAACTGTTTTTATGCAACGATATTTTTGGCTCGTAATTGGCTAGAGCGAACCCATTTTTTCCGCCATGTATCCGCGTGCGCGGAACAGCGTTGGTCGAGTGCTCTACAAGTTTCTACCGGACCAACGTATGTGGACGTGCAAACGTTTACCCACGCTAATCAGCCCGACATAATGCCTTGCCTCGATAAACACACAAGCGGGAGCAAACAGCCTTTGGCGTACTGCAGCCTCCTTCCCTTCAGCCTTCAGCCGTCTCCCTTGCTCTTGTCGATTGAAGCTAGCCTAGTCCAGGCCAGGCTATAGGGTGCTTTGCCAATATTTTGTTAACGTTATGTTTGACCTCGTTGATGTAGTGGCAAGATTAGATTTGAAGTTTATAGAGCGGAATTGTCTGGGGACCACGCGCTAACGTCGACTAATGGTGAGGGAACTCACGCAGCATTGATTCGTACAGATTACAGAAAATCGTGGATACACCGAAATGATGAGCATGGAAGTGGCCGACTCGGTAAAGTACAGTTGAAAATAAAAAATGCCACGCTTAGGTGTGGCGCTCATTAACAGACGTGGATGTACTCAAGTGATGGATGGAACTGGGCCTAGCATTGCGCGTCCGGCAAAGATGTCCGAGTGGCTTGACGGTGGATCATCAATAATTCGTTGGTTCGAGGGCGCAAAAGGGCACCAGTTTACGCCCACGCTTCTCAAGAGTATTACCTTTAACACCTTTGCATTATGGTCTTTGTTGGTCGACGAAAGGCCGGAGTTCCGTTGCGGAGAACTCGCGTTCTGTCCAACCTCTGCGATGGTAAGAGAATGAGATGAAAAGATGTTCACTTCCTTCTTTTATTCTCTATTTATATCCGTCAGTTTGACCACGTCCGTTTGACTGTGCCGTGCTTAATGATGCCTAGCACTGATTACGAATTAATGAGAGCTGAAGGATGTGTGTTTCAACACCGTCAGCGCGATAGTCACGACTTAACTTGTCAGGCGGAAACGCGTAATGGCGATCAGAAATCTGAGCTATTAGCCCTAGATACACCATCGATGAAGTGCTCCAACGATCACAGATTCCGATGTAGCCGAATAAACACAGGAGCTTCTACGAAAGTCCCGACCGATTTCGAGGCATTCAATCAATCACCAATTTATCGATCTCCCGGTAATCTAACTTTCCGAGTAAAACGACGTGAGCGTTGTTACAAATAGACAAATACACCGTTCGCTGTATCCGGTGGATGTGCGGAGTGTGTTACGAACTTTTGCACATGTGAATGCATGTGTATACATGCAAGCTGAGCAAGAGGAAGGCAGGAGGGATAGAGAGAGAGACGCATTACCGCGGTCGCATGTAACAGACACGCAATCAGCAATGAGTTATCGCGTCACCACGCCCACCCCCACTGTCAACCGTCTCGCGCTACCACCCGCATGGTACCGCAGAGAACAACAATGCAAAAGCATCACACGCAGCTATCGGGCTGTCGCTGAAGTGTGTTAATAGTCTGTGCCATCGGTCTCTCCGACTCTTTGGACCAGTTTGTTTGAGGCACGCAGAATGCACGTTATGCATACGCCAATGTTCACCTTGAGGCTTTGATTCCGATATAGCTTAACATCGATTGAAGCCACATTTTTATATCGCTGTCTGATACACCATCGGAGCTTGCCAATTATCCATAGTGTTGGTGCCGATACTATGTCAGGACTTGATATTGCATCAAGTCGTTGGTTACAACGAGGACAATGTCTCGGACTTGGTACCGTGCCTCTTTTACAGTAACGAGTTCCAAAATGACGATATTTCCTAGCGGTGACAACCTGCTGCAGATCTTGAGATCCCTTGAGTGCTGCGTCGCGCTCAACTTGTCACTGGTTACCGCTACACCAGACGGCCCTCCCTCCCATTTTACATCATTATATCACCTAAGGCCACAGAAAACAACGTGACTTTTCTTCCACCATGTATGACGCCAAGGTCTTCGCAATTTTCCACGATAGGTTCAGTCACATTCTAAGATGAGGAATTCAGAAAACATGAAACCTTGCATGCTCTATCTTCACCTATCCAAAAATCAACGTTAATGTTCATGAGACCTACTGATATTTGATATCGCCATTTCTAGTGAGCAACTGCAGTGAGATGTGTTCAGCCGATGTTATGACCTTGGTTGTTGAAGAATTGGTTGGGGAAAGGTTGTAGTAGGTCAGATAAATGAGAGAATAACTCTTGGTGCCCCTTTGAGGTCTGCAATCCCGGTATCTCGGGGTTTGGTTGGGGGCCTATAGCCTAGGACTTGGGGGACTATGGTCGACAATATCGAGCGAGTAATAAATTCGCAATTTCCTTATTACGGGTAATGCTCCGGTCGGGTATGGGCGCGCATAAATATCCCGGGTTCCGGTGATCCCGTGACTTCCGGTCAGCCGCAATGACTTACGCCGGGTATTTCCCCTCGTCCCGTCATAGTCGGCCACTAAGAGGGTGACGTTGGCGATAGAATTTGTCCGCTGGTTCCGCCCCCGGATGACCGCTGATAAATTTACTGGATTCCTCCTTCGGACTTTCACCGACCTCGTCTTATCCAGAGCCCTCTTCTCCAAGGAAAAACTACCGACCCCACTTCCCCCCCAACCCATACCAAAGTGTAGAAACTTGCAAACTATAACAAAAAGTGCAGAGGTTCCTCTTTTTTCATTTTATTCATTCTTCCTTACGATTCTAACATTTTTGTATTTTCATTCCTTCTCACTTTTTACCTACCACTACTCACCTCCTCCGCCAAACTTTTACATCTAGAAGATTGCGTCGGTTCCGCCAACGTGTATGCTCCGTTTCAAAGATCCTGGCACGCTCAATAATGTGGATAACGTGCATCAAACAGTATCACACCAGTTTTACAGATAGAGTTCAACGAGATTTGATTTTTTTTTTTATACACTTAAGTGAATGTAAAAAACTAATTTTTGTGTGGGAAAGCAAAGCAAGGTCGAGGAATATCAGGTAATAGAAAAAATGTTCAGAGAAATCAGGGAAAGTCAGGGATTTTTTTTCTTGGACTGTTCTTAGTGTCCGCTATGGGAAGACGTTGATTACTCCTCGATAATAAATATCGGTATCGTTTGGTGTTAGGAATCACGTAGGAACAAAAAGAGAACGTGATAACTGTCCCTTGGTGGAAGCAGGATGAGATTTTTTGTTGGTGTTGGGATCACGGAGTCACCCAGAAAAATAATTTTCGGAAAATCTCAGATCTCCCCCATCTATCTGAGGCGGAAAAGAAAAGGAGAAAGGAGAAAAAATGGGTGTCACGCTCCAATAAAACAAGCAATATCGTGGTGTCCCGGGGCCAAAGAGGACCGAGGAAGACTTGTGCCCGGGTCTCGCCCGGGTCTCTGGGCTATATTGCTCCTGGATCATCGCGTCTGCATCGCATTACCGGGGATCATATCACCCTTTTTCCCCAATCCCCCTTCGCCCCGTACACACACGCGCAGAGAATACGCCTCAGTCTTCTTATCCGCTTTGCCGTAGCTTTCCACCGCTCGGTGTCGTTTATTAAGGCATAAATTCTGGTCCTAGAATTCGTCGGTTGAAATACCATGCGTAAAAGTATGATGTAAATCGTGATATAGATAATTGCGATGCCGATACAGTGACGCCGCCAGTTACGATGAAGGCGACGGTGTCGTCACACCCAGTGATCAATGTGGCAACGGAGCGTCTAACGCGAGCCAGCGGAACATGATCGCGCATAGAGGTAAGCCTCGTGAGGCTCATTCAGGAAACCCTGGGGCCCCGATAAGGGCCCGATCACGCGTGTAATACGGAGATTATTAATCGCGGAATAATTTCGGCCCTTCCCGCCTCCCCGACCAAGTTATTGGCTTCACTGCAGATCCGAGCTAATATGTCTTCCGATAGTTCATAAGCGGGGAGCAGGCCCACCGTGCCGTGAAGGCGCGAGACTCATTGTCAATCCGGCTTTGTTCCGCGTTTGGTAGATTGATTCTTCCTTCCCACAATTTTGACGTCTCGAATCCACGAGGCGCGAAGTCGCCGATTGTCCAGTTGCTAAAAAAAGTATTCCAAACTTGACCTTTGCGAGAGATCAAGAGACTGCGAAAGGAGGTTGGGTGGCAAACTTGGCCAAGTTGAGAGCAGGTTATGTTTATTCGTGTCCCCAACCTCCTCTGACTCCGGCAACCCGGTGCTGGTGCTGGTGCTGGTGTTGGTGATGGTGATGGTGATGGTGATGGTGATGGTGATGGTGGTCGCGGGAGGATGCGAGGGGTTCGGTCCTGGACACGTCATTTATCTTTCACCCTTCCACCTCATCGTCCCTCCGGGTACCTACGGGCACCTCCAGGTCCCTCCGCATCGCCTGAAACTCCACGTGGCGCCATCTTGAGCGACTCCCATTCCTCCTCCACTCTCCGCCTCGAGTTCCAACACATCCACATTCACATAAACGGGAAGAAGGCCCTCCTACGTTTCCCCAACCTCCTCCATCTCAGCTGCGTGCTTCGAATAGTTAGCAATTATTTCAACGCCGTTTCGAATTCCCAGGTAAGACGCCGCGAGGAGAGTGGCCAACGTCGTACCTCCTGCATCAACAGCGGAACAACACTCAATGAATATTCATCAATGGTAGTCGATGTTTGTTGTCCCCCGTATATTTATTTCATTCACTTCGTATATTGAGTCGATGTAGACTCTTGCTTCCCTTTGCATTGTACTACAGCGTCTCCAGTCGATCGGATCAAACTTTTGATTTAATGAATTGTACCAAAACCTGCCAGTTCCCGGATTGGTCGCTCGTTCAGGGTGATCAATAATTACTTTGTGGTTGGTAGCATTCATCGGTGGTCTGCCTTATTGGATGTCGGTGTAGGTACTCTGACCCGACATCCATACACTGGAGCAATTGTGCAATATACACCAAGCTACAGTAGCCACATACGGATCGGGGAACGACATCGCTCTGTACCAAAACCGTGCCCTGGGGGTTGGCTGCATACTCGTCTCACCCCTTGACCTGACCGACTAGTTTCACAGTTCTCGTTCTAACTGTCGTGTTATATTGGTAGCCGGAGCTCACTCGCACTGCAGCCAAAAGCGATTAAAGAAATGTACGTCTACGTCTTCGGCATGAAGCTAAACCGTATTCTATGCTGCTCTGCGTGTTGGAATTCTCATTTTTCATCATGAATCGCGTTCATTTTTTCATCACTGACAAAGAGCGTTGAGCGCTAAGTGAAATGAAGATGTTCCCTTGACATGATGACCATTTCATTACTCTCTACTCGCTTCACCAGCGGAGTTTCGTGAATCGGTTATCACTGATCACTGCGGTAGTTACATTGCATAACTCTAATTATCTATTCGTAACCATGCATATTACTGTACTCCGACTTGCCAAGGGGTGCCAATGTCACTGTCCTCGCTCCGACTACAATGCCGCAACGGAAGGGAGGGTGAGCTTTAATTTCCCCTCACAGTTCCTGGCAATTATCGCGTCGTGAGCTGCCGATAACCATCTCCATCTACGACCACAATGCTCGGCTGTATCACAACCTGCCTTTGGCCGACCCAGAGACCAAGTGGCATAGTTGCATGTGAATTCTTCCTTGCGGCTGTCTTCTGCGACAACAAGACAATTTTAAACAGTGCGTGTGCAGAAACAATGTTGTCGTTAGTTGTAACTGAAAAGGCAAACAAGTGATTGAAAATTGTCTGGGTGTAGGGTGGTGTGTCATCATCTGAGGCGACTACGTAGAACCCTCGACAGGCTGGAAGGAATGTATCGAAATATCTGTAGGGAATCAAGTTGGGTATCTGGAATCTGTTGAAAGGTTCCCTTGCCATCTCATTTCGCCTCACTACTCGATCTCCTGGTAGTTCTCTCTTTCTGGGAGAGTGGGAGAGAGTAGAGATGAGAGTAGAGAGTATAGAGTTGGGCAGACATTGTAGGCGTGGGCCAATTATTTCGCTTTACAGAGAAACAGCCTCTACTGTGCTGCCTGCCTGCCGACGTCTCATTCAGCCAAATTCTAATTAAAGTCTAGCAGCAAGTTAAATTAAAACACGATAATGTTGCCAAGTCGAAGTCAGTTCTACCCAACCCACTCTACCCACGGATGTTTGCGCGAGAGACTTAGACTTCTCAGTATTCATTCACTCCACTCAACTCCACTCCGTTCCTATCGTTCCACCGCTCTTTCCGTTTGCATTTCCTCCTGGCTGCGGATGAAATCCGCTACGAAGAAACGCGTGTGCCGTAGAAGTTAATGTACCTAACTCGGCGAAATACCACCTCATTATTTACCGCCTCACAGAAGGAACTTCTGGAATCCTACAGACACCTTCCCCTAACGTTCAACTAGCTGATTAACCACTTCATCGTTTACTCAATCTTCATTTTTCTCTGGCTTCGCCTCTTCCTTCGAGTCAACGGTCTGATCAACGGTAATGCGTTAAAACCAAGAGACCACGTACTTATGTATATAGAAACAAAACTAATCGGAATCTGGCAGAGTCATAATGTGCATTCGCATACTCATCATCATCGTCATCACAATGTTTCGTTAGCAGTCACTATTTGAACATGCTCAAGGGAGTTTTTTTCATGTTCTCGATGATTCGGTACGGAGGAAGGAATTTGAGGAGTTTGAGAACCGCTATTTGGAATCCTGAGCACTTACGCGCCCTATAACCACCCTCGTTCTCTCCTGGTGACTTTGGTCTCTTGTGCCCCTCGGAATACAGCAACCACCTTCATAAATACAAGAGAGTCGTAGCTCTGGGAGGCTATAGTTATAAACCTGCCGGGAAATCGTGAATCCAGGGGACTTTAAAACAAATATATCGCGCTTAAATCCAAGCCAAGATATCTGCCAGGACGCGAGGGGATCGCACGCTTGCAGGGAGCTTCCAGAGTGCGAGGACTTTCGTGACTTTTGCCAGAGGGAGGCTCGTCTCGACGACAAATCGTCGCTACTTTGCTTTACATATTTCTTATCCTTCCTGATTTCTGTTCGTGGATTCTCAACGTTTCATCCCCTGTTTTGCGAGAGGGCCAATTGGCGGAAACACGCTTAGAGGACGAACCGGAATTTGTACGATGAATGAGTTCCGGTTCCCTTTTCACTTATGACTAAGCTTTTTGGATCACTTCGAAAATTTGAGATTATAATTTTTTTTTTTTATCGTGGCTGAGGGCGTGTTTGTGACCCGGAACGATAACGTGTAAAATAAAATAGGCGATAAAGCGCAATAATATTTATTTTAAATTTTTCCTCTACGGAGGAAAACAAATTACTTGAGAATTACTCGTCTGGGATTGACGTTTGATTGCGGGACTGCATCCCCAACTCGGCGCCCAACCCCAGTTCCAACTCGAGCCACTCTTTCTACTTTTTTCATTCGCATTTTTTCCTCCCATCCACGCGCTTTCACTACCAGTGGCAGGTATTTCTCCATTTATTTCGCGTTTCGTATTATCGTCTTTTTCGCCTTGTTGAGCATCCAATTCACTAAGAATCATTCGTTTACCTAATTGCTACTTACTACCTTTTCTTGTTTTGTTTTTCCAATTTCCTTTTCAATTCACTTCGTAGCTACTTCGCATCAAAACTTACATAACGCTCCGAATAATTCTCTCAAATCAATCAACCTCATATTGAATGAGTAGGTACTACATTATCTCAAACGCTAAACGATGATTACAACTTTAGAGCGCAATTGAGAAATCTCGGTTCTGACATTAAAGGTAATTACAAAGCGCAGGCCGTACCTATCTTTACCCATTTTTATTCGTCTTTTATCTCAGACTCCTTTTCACGGTATATCCGAATCGGCCTTCACATTTTTAATTACATGCTTTCGGCACACCTTTCTAAGCGTTGTCGGTACTATGGCCTACATACCGATAACAGGGACAGGCCTTGATCTTTTTAAAACTCTGCTGAAGACTTGAGCTCCGACGGTGTTAATAATTTGGGCAACAAAAGCCGAGGCCAAAAAGGCCATTCCTCTCTCGCGCAATTTTGAAAATCGCATGAATAAATTCGCCCAGTTGGCAGGATTGACTGACGCTTGAACCAAGTCGGAACTTTTGCCCCCCAGTAACGCACCGCGTTTACGTCATGAATTTACTTGCGAGATGTTCCACAGTCTGCAGGATGGTTGTGGCCCGAATTCGGGGCACGGGGCGAGGGCCGGCAGGAAAACGAAAGGGGAGAGAAGGGTTAAGGATGCGTATCATAACAGTTGATTAATGTACTCCGTCCCTTCCCGCCCGCACTCTCGCCGCCTCCTTCCCCATCCCTCAAGAAAGGGTAGCTCGGACACGCGTGTCATTTGTCAACCACCTCGCCGCCCTCCAACCCACCGCCAATCTCCTAATGACCATGAATTTGTAACGAAGCCATGTCACGTTCGATTCAACTTCGAACTCATGCTATGCCCTATATTTGGGACTTTGTTTGGAAAAATAATTTTGATCAGTCCAAATTCATAAATAAAATATCTGGAGGCTTCTTCTTACACGAGTCAAAGTGCAAGAGATCGTTCGACCATAAAATAAATAATTTCACCTTGACTGCGTCGATTTTCAAACTATCGATATTTTTACGTATCTACGTGACTCCTCTCGATCAATCTTTAAAATTATTCCGCATATAATTTAGGCTCTCTTGGAACTATGATAAAAATTTGAAGAATATTGATTGTTTCATTAGCAGTCTGATATTGCACAATGAAAAAAGGTGTTTCGGTGATTCTAGTCAAATTTCTTCTTTCGTTTAGTCCAAGTTTGTGCTTTTCAGTAAAAAAAATATGATAACAATAATATTAATAATAATATAGTTTCTGAATTAGTCGCAAAATCGATTCGAAAAATTCCTCAAAATCAAATCTATGAGTAGAATCGATAAATTCTGAACTTTATATTACACTTGCGAGCTTTCATGTCAAATTGAAATCAAAGCTTTTCCAGTGTGATTATATTTTTACGATACAGGTATGCAGGACCACAGAATTTAATTTTCTATGTATCAGAATCCCTCTGTTCCCCAATAATTTACTTCTCCGTCCGGGAAAAGAAGTCGAGGTTTATGATTTCTCTTGCGATTCCATACTGTAATTTTCTTATATAATGCGGTATCATTCACGTGAACGAAGCAAGCCCGAGCTTCGACGTTAATAGAACAAAAAAAAAAAGAAATGAAATGATGATAACAATATTTGTAAATAAAAATAAATTAAATACAAAAAAAAAAAACTAATAAGAGCGAAGAAGAAAAGAGAAGTAAAAAATGAAGTGAATGAGAAAGGTGGGTATAGTATAGGTATAGGTATAGCGGTCTGCAGAGCGAAATGGTTAGAAGCACCGCACCGAGTGAAATGAGAGAGGTGGATACGTGAGGTGGATTACGGATAATTCAGGCAATCAGCGTAATGTTGCGGCATCGAGGGTCCTCAAGCTCGCGCGGTATAGTGCCTACGACCGCGTCCAGGACCTTGCAGGCTGGTCTGCGAGCTTGCGAGCTACCGCGCTACAGAGTTCTAACTCCAGAGTTGCGGAGTAGCGGAGTACCGCCGGGGGACAATGCATCGAGCACTCTTCAAATGTACCAACGATGCACAGACTTCGTGCGATTCGCTATATGCGCATGGATATAGGTGCAGTCTCTATCGTATACCTACATATCAACGTTTTTATGTTTTCTCGCTCCATTCTTCATTCTTTTCCCGTTTCTTCCAAAAGTGAATAAAACGTAAAAAATCAGTCTTGTAGTCAGAATCCTCTACAACGGCATGTGAAGTGCCATGAAAGCTTTTACTCTCTTTCAAGTCCCTCTGAAATTCGTGAATCAAGAAAGTCTTGTGACGTTTCATGAAGTCCCTCGAAATCTCTTGAAATCTTTCAAATATTCTGAACTCTCGAGTCTCCTAAAATCTAATGAAATCTGATGGAATCTTAGAATGTCAATTGTCATCTTTGGAAACTCTTTGAAATCTTTTTTAAATTCCTGGGGGCCCATGAAGTTTCGTGAAGCACTGAAGCCTTCATGGGAACTCGAGCAATCTGACGACATCCTTTGAAATCTCCGAATGATCGTGAAATCTCAAGAAGTCTCCACAAAATCTCCTCGAACTTATAACATGCGATAAAATCCTATGAAGTCTCGTGACATTTGTTGAATATGTTCATATTCATGAAGTGCCGGGAAATCCTATTGAGTTCCATAAAGTCCCATGGAAGTTCGTGAAATCCCATGAAGTATTTGAAGTCTTGTATTATGTGTTTCACTATTTAGGATAATAAACCACCCGAAAAACCAATGAAATTGAAATTTTACTTGAGACGTTGGCACTCTACGAACTGCTCTCCATCTCCGTATCTGCACCCATACCTCCCTTTATCGCTTCTTATTCGGTCTACCACATCGCAGCTGCAGGTGGTGCACGGGGGTGTAATCTGAACTTGTCGGGTATCTCATGGCTGACCACAGTACTACTATTCCGATAATATATGATTTTGTAAGTACTTTGGTCGTCGAGTGAGAGCAGGCAGCCGTATCCCCTTTCAAGCACAATCCGAGTGCTCCTAATCCCGGAGGATCCTCCTTTCGAACGCAGGCAGAATTTTCTTTCATTTTATCTCATTTCTCTTCTCATTTTTTCCCCCATTCTTCGACGACGTATTACGGGGCTTGATCGAATTATCCCATTCAATAATCTCATATCGATTGAAACTTCATCACTTCCTATCTTTCCACAGAAACTGAAGTTCGGTTATAGGGAAAAAATACGGACAGACTGTAATTTATCCCGTCTTCAATTTATTCTATATGTATATTTCCCCATGCTCTGACAACGACGATTCTGTAGAGTTCTCTTCGAGATTGTTGTCCCCCATGGCGAAAGAGGAAGTATAAAAAAAAGAAACAGGAAAAAAGAAAAAAGTCGACCTTATTTTTCGTCGCTAATTTTCCCGGCCAAGATTGAGAAAAACAACTGGCCCCTGCTGATAGCGTAGCGTAGAACCGTCGAGGGTTCGTGAGGGCCGAGATAGGAAGGTGGGTGAGGGTGGTTTCCGTAGGTTGGGCGATGAAGAGGGCCAGGTCCTTCCTGGCGACTTAAAACCCCGCTGGCTCCGAGTATACGAGGCTATGGCTAGGCTCCGAGGGGAGAGGAAAGGACTGCTTTGAAAAGACTCAAAATTACTTTCTGGATAAGCTGGATTAGGTTCGCTCCCGTGCTGCTTTCCAGATTAGACCAGTGACACTCTCGACACCTACCTCGACGAGATCCGAGTTTCCGTTTTTCACGTAAATCGCAGAGAGGTGCAAAGGAGCCGAACCTTTGTCTCATTCTCTAATTTCACCCTATTCGACGGCATGTGTCCACTTTTATCAGACCTACAACTTGATCGAATCTCGAAAGTACCCGCGACGAAAATAATGACTACCAATTTGCGTGGGTCGAATGAAATTTTGTCCATTCGGAGACTATCAAAGTGTTTCTTTCCACCCCTTGGCTTATTTCGCATCCAGCTCCTGCTCATTTCAAAATGGACTATCCTTTAGAGGTTCTGGTTATAGACTGTGGTACCCGCGACGTGTGGCGGTACAGTAGCTTAGCAAGTAGGTTCCCTGGGCCAGTCAAGTAGATCGGCACATTTGTAGTCAGAGCGCGAAGTCAACTTTAAGAGGGTTTCCTTTTGTCGAGGCGTTCGCTGCCCTTTAAAACCGCCTCCATCTCGGGAGTCCCGCCCGGCTCCCGCCACCCTAACACTCGCGGGGGTGAAACCAAGGAGACCAGATTAGAAGGAGCTGGGAGGCCGCGCAGCCTCCGCGAGTCGGTTGAGTATGGAGAAAACTGGAGCTCAAGATTTTCCCACAGAACGTGGATTAATTCATCTTTATAAATTTCCTCCCATTTGATATAGCATTTCGTGTAATTGACCATCGACGATCGTAAATTCACCGCTTGAATTATGCCCATGGAACCGAGAGTGAAAAAAATACGAACCAGTTTATTTACATCGTTTAACAAATTTTACTGCAATGTTCCACTGACCGTTACCTATCACCGATTTGAACACACATGGAAACGGGAAACTGGACTTTATGACGAATTTATAGGCAAACGGGTTGAACTTCCTCGTGTCAATCAAATTTTTATTCCCTGTAGAGAGTGAAAAACTAATTCTGTGAAATTCGTTCCGCGATTATGATCATCGACACACATTTCAACAACTCATTTTTAGGATTCACGACTTGCTTTTCAGGTCAAGAACCAATAGTTGAATGCCAGTTTAGTTCCATTGAGCCATTGATCAATTTCATTTGCGTATCCCCCTCAAATCGTTTGCCGGATTGCAACTGGTCGTATTAATTAGTCATCGATGGATATTAGTTTTTTTTTTCCTCGAGGGGTCATTGATACACGTAGCCTCGCATAGGTCAACGAAGAGGAAGAGGCAACTCGCGCAGGTTATCAGACAGAGAGGGAAAGAAGAGGAAGAGATGAGGAGAGAAGAGGAGAGGAGAGGAGTTGGCCAGTGCGTATCGATCTGGCTGTGTTGCGTGCCTGGCGTAGGATGGGGCCATGGAACGGACCAATCACAGTCTTACGCAGACTGCGACGTTACGCACGGACATTGGTACCTGCCTGATTACGAGGGCTGATAACCGGTAGCCATATTGAAACAATGAAATGGCGTCCATTCCTCAGGTGAACCGCGCTCTCGTGTTTCCGGAATTTACCATTTTTAGGGACCTCGATAAAGAGCACATGTACAGCATCAGTGCATCGACTAATCTTCTCTGAATGTTGTATAATGGACGTTAAATACCGTGGCAAAGATGTGATCGGGGTTCCTTAAGTATCGTACAATGCGCGTGTATAAGCAGCCGCGATAAGCCAACCGGCTAACAATCGAGTTGATCTAATAAGTACGATAAATATAATGTCCCCGGTATTGCAGCGGTGGTTTGTAATATTAGTTTTGTCCGTAGATCCCCACGTTTATACAAGATTCGTCGCAACACTACAATGGGTACCGGATGCCGGGAAGAATGCGGCTATAACCAAAGCGTATACGAAGCGACTGACTTTTTGTTTCCGGAAAAACGCAGGGCATGGACAACACAGTCTTCCCGCATTACCAATTCGAACGTATTGTCTTCGACCCTCGATAACCGACGACGATATTAGCGGCTATTATGTAACTGTGCTTGAATACCAGATTTTCCTTTGGAATAGATATATGTTGTAATTAATCGCTGTGGGGTGAAGCACAGAAATGCCGAATAAAGTCTCCGAGGTCAGAGGGTGGCCACGGTCATTCCTCACTACGCATCTTCCTCGTGAGAATATATTTTTATTCCCTAATAGTCATTCATACTCTTCAAATACCTCATATCCTATAGGTTTGGGAACGACACATCATTCTTCACACGGTCATTTCATAAAGTAGTATGATTCTCTTTTACTTCTGGACCCGTTCACATTTTTTCAATCGTTGAATCTCTTTTCTACGTATCATAGAAGTTTTGGGATTAGGGAGATTTCCAGGTCGAGGACCATAAGTGACTGAAGACATAATCAACATGTACAGCCATGCTCTATGTAACCATGTACATATTATGGTGACTACAATTTGTCATTTATAGTCCTTTAATCCATGTCTTCAATCCATGACCAATGTCCGAATGTTGCGATCGATGTCTGGTTAAGAACATATAACGGTACCTCCGAACAAGGTTGCTTATCTCTTAGCAGCAGCTCGCGAGCATGTGGTCGTGTTCATTCTTTCTTTTACCACTTTTTTTCCATCGATTTCTGACGTGACGTCAACGAGTGATAAATAACAACACCTGCGCTCTTTCCTCTCTGATATTTTTCATCTTCTCGTATATAAGTGTGTACATTATAAGTATAGCAGGCAGAAAAAAACGAAGAGTAAGAGAGAGAGAGAGAGAAAAAAAAGAGTGAAAGAAAAAATGAGAGGCAAAAAAGCGGAGGATGGGAGGACCGCGGGCCCCTCCTACGCGACGCGTATAACTGGATAAGCTGGCGGTTTGTCCTTCGCGGAGGTTTTCACTTACTTTTTACTCAAAGCCTCGTTTTCAGCCTCCACGAAGGATGATGTATGCGTTACCCGGGGTGATTTATTCCCGTATAGGAGACCACCGCTCTCCCGTGTTTTTGCCTATCCCTGTGTGTCACTCAGGGAGTGCAAAACGACCCCAACAGCTCACGCTCTAAGAGTCTCATCCAGAATTACGGCCCAAAAATCTATCTCCAAATTCCTTGAACCGAGGAATCATTCCAATGGACTGAAAATGTCACCACTTTCCACATTTTCAACTATCTCACAACACGAAGGCCCACATCCTGAGCCCAAGAACGGAATCTGTAAGAATATGAACGTTACGTGGGGTTGACGTAGACCCAGCGTATCATTTTCCCAAGAAAAAGAATCTTCCTCGAAGGTGATAAGTGGCGCAGGCATTATCCGTGGGTGTTTAGGAAGAGACATCACCGATTCTCGGGAGGATCCCCCTATCACGGATTTTCACGATGGTACATACGTGCGATCACACGTGTCCCCGAATCTGGAGGCCTTCGTTGGTTGGGGGATGTTCATCCCATATCCTGAATGTTCTCGACCATTAACAATATATATTTACCGTATCCCTCTCGGCAGTAGGGGAAAGATTCTCGACTCAGAGGGTTCGAGATTCGGGGAGAAGGAACCGCGGATCTTGGACGCGAACCGATGCATATGATTTCTTCCTCCAAGGGAATGAGAGGATCTCACTACCCATGCCGAGATCGTTATCACGGTGGATTGACTTTTTACCATTGAGCAAACAAGTACGAGAAAGCCTAAGCCTCCAGCATCAAAGTTCAGTCTCATAGTAGCCGAAAACTTAGGAAATAATTGACTCGCAATTAGATTCGAGAGAGCTCAGAGAACGTTCTGAAATCACACTTGGTGTAATTTCGATGTCGTAAAGTGGAGGAAGGAGGGCTGAGGGCGTAATTAGCATGAGAATAATGGGTACAGCTTTCTTAATCAAACTTTTAACCGGGTTTTTCAACGCGAGAAAAGGTACCTTTGAGAATTTTTAATACGAAATGCTAATGCTAATGCTAATAAACTAATATTATTTTCATCCCAGCTGTCCGGGTTCGGATGTACGACTTTCTATGGTCTCATATTCGTCGTGAGCTACACCGGTAAACCGGAATATTAATATTAATCAAATCTAACTCTGGCGCGGTTTATTTTTATAAGGTATATATAGAGAAATAAGGTCGCGTAACCTGCAGTACTGCCTGATGCAAATCGTTTCTCGAAAACGTTTCCACGCGAACTTTCAAACTCCCGTAGTGCAGCAGTGCGGAGAGTGAATCAACTAAACTTTCGGTCAAAATTTTCCCATCTACGGATATCGAGGAAATCCTAAAAGTGTGACGAAAAGCGAGTATCGAAAAAAAAAATAATAATACTAGACAAGAAGAGAGGAAAAAAAGATGCAGAAATTCACCGCCGATGACGGACGAGCTGCAGCAAAAGTTCGACGGGTATATTTTCGGGCGGTCGTAAAAGAACAATAACCTGAAAAACACACGGGAATATCAACACGCTCAGTGGACGACAGTCGACTCGGTGAGTGCAAATGAGAAATATATTTATTAGCGAAGCTCATTCCCCGGTCCCAACAAAGGTCGTTAATTCCACGTATGAATAATATACTGAACGCTAAGCGAGAACCGCGGGGTAACGCACGCCTCCCTCTACTTCTCCATCGTCATCCCCTTCACACGTCTCTTCTATCTCTTTACCGTACATTATCCACAGATACGCTACGGCGTAATTCGATTGTCATTCGATTCTCCACGCTCCGTCTGTCCGACTGTACTGTGAACCTCAAACCGCGACGACCCTTCGCCAAAGGGTTTCCACAAATTTCCACAGTTTCTGTCGCCGAGTTTTCAAGAATGTTTATATTGAGTTTTTCCAACTTTTCAGCATTTTTTTAGAAGAACAGGGAATTCCATCACATGAGCGAGTATTTATTCCGCCGTATGTGCTACCGATCGATTCGAAACGCCAATTGCAAAAGTGTGCGGCATCGATTTACAGAGACTCTACCGTGCCCAAAGTGATTAGGCTATTGTGACGGTAATAATTGTCCACGCCGTGCCCCGGACATGGAGTTACAAGTCTGTATCTGCTAATTACAGGTACAACTCGAGCGTGTAACGCAAGGCAACGATCCTCCATTTTTTACTCATTTTATCTTAACATTCCGATCCCTAGTGTTTAAAGAAGAAGGGAAGTTAGTGTAATCACATGGAATTTGATGAATTTGTTCTCAATCGACGCGACTATTCCAGATTCAAAGCCGGCCAGTTTCTGGCTCTGATCAATCAAATAGTTTTCGAATTATTTAAATAATGAGATCTCACAGAAATTTGGAAAAATACGATGATATAGTGAGACATATGAAACTGGATCAAAGATTTGGATTGAAATTCATATCGAAAGTTTTTTTTGGCTCGTTGACCACAAATCTGAAGTCTGATTCGTACAATTAAAAATGGTGAATCCAATACGCTGGTGCAAGAACTTTGAACACATTCGGATATTCATTAAAATTGGTATCCGAAGAGTAGTTCTTCAATCACTGATGCGCGGAACCAGTATGGCTGCCTATAATCCAAAACTCGTCCTATTCTCATGTACCATAGCTCGTTAAGGCTTTCTTTTTTTTTTCGTACTTCGCCAACACAAAAACGGTATAGGTATAACCAGAAAATGAAATTTGTTTAATAAAAGTACTATTTTCAACTTTCCAACTATCAAACTAAACCAATATAAGCATTTTTTAAGATTAGAAAAAAAATATTAAAAAAAAGTATCACGTATAGCTTTTTTGCCCTGACCCCCTCAATTTTACTGTCAAGTCGAAACGAGTGAGAAAACAGGACGTTCTAATAGCCAGCGTAAAGTCGCCTTTTCAGCAGCTCAGATGAGTGAAATGGGGAATTATCGGTTGTTATGATAAATGAAAATATCGTCATCGGTATTAATCACCTCGGTCGCGAGAATTCGGGTTCGAGATATATGCGTGACACATCGAGGCTCCGTCGCTCCGTCGGAATACCATTATCAGATAATGGCGGCAATTAACTGGTGTGTCGTACATAAATCTTCGCGTGAAAGGACAGGATGCCATATTTAAATAAATAAATAGTCGCATTGTGAAGTCCGGGGACGGCGTCATCGGGTCGGGGCCATCTTGCGGTCCTCCGCTAGCGGGGCCGCACCGAAATATGCTAATAAGAATATAGAAACGCAGACGAGACGCGACGAGTCGCTTGAAAGACGCGCGTCCGAGGTGAGGACTGCCTGCCTAAATACCCGTAATGTATGCGACGTCGTCGGCCACGGCTGCCAACCTTCAAAGCACCGCTTAACGAGGACAAATTTCTCGAAAAACATGACGCGCGATGTACGTGAGACCATATCCCTCTCTCACTCCACCGCAGATTCTCATTCGGTTTCGTATAAAAAAAAAAAAAAAAAAATTCCACTTTTTCCCCCTTTCCTCACGTCCACCCTCTATTTTGATCGGCGTCCGCCGCCGACCGCACGCGACGCGTGGCTGCACATCCTCCAGCATCCTATCCCGTCGAGGTTGTCGTCATCGTCTAGCTAGGGATGTGCAATGTATCGAAAGATATTCATGGGGCCGGCCGCTGTCCCCCCGCGTCGCGAATGCCTTATTGATTGCGCCCTTCCCTCTCCGCACCCCGACGTGTTCAGGCTACGGTCGAATCCCGCGAACCCCCCCTGAACCACCGTGAACCCCTTCCATCGATAGGAACGGGAAAAGTCAGCCCGGAAGTTGGGAATATGGATTTTGGATCGCCGGCTATGCCAGAGGGTTCGGACTGCTGTTACAGCGCCTCAAAACTTATACGCATTTGCCTTTTTCATTTATCAGGATTCCCCGGCTTGACCCTTCCAGAGCGCCTCTCGATTAACATTAAGATTCCACTCGCCAGCCCCGGATGTAACGATCGTTGCCTTTGACATATGGAAGGAAAGTGCATGATATATAACCCACACGAGTCCAGCGACAATACGCATCAGAAGACAAAATCGCTTATGTACGGAGATAAAAGTTGTACCGCAGTCATTTTTTAGCGTTGCGTTCGGACGGACCTAGGACTGACCGTTCGAAGACTTTGTGCTTTCTGACTTCACCCCTTTCGAGGGAACGGGGGGTTAGTGCATGCACCACCTTAGTCCGGATCATGGGAGCATGCGACGCCTTGGGATACCACGAAGGCATAGCCATGGCGAGGCGTCGCGAGGCACGACGTTTTATTCAATAGTGACGCACGGGCCCAAACGGTGGGACTTCATTGTGCCCCACTTGACTTTGTTGTCGGGAGCTTTTGTCCGTCGACATTTCTTTTTCTTTTTCTTTTTACTTTTTTTCTTTTAATTCCTCATAGCAGTATATAGGAACTCTTTGTTCGGTTAATTATTCGTGTTGTTGCTTAACAACCGGGAGATTTTTTCGGAACGGGTCGTGGCTGACAATAAAACGACTACCAAGTCTCCCGCGTTGCGATCGCGTTTTTCTCCTCTATTCTCTCATTAGGCTCCTTGATATCTTGGGGTAGGTCATGACCAGACAACGAAAACCTCGCGTCAATGTCCATCTACTCAGATTCTTAACGTTGACGTTGACAGGGTGCTATCGCGAGTTTCATGAATCGTGATGCAAGCAGGCCACCCCTGCACTATGTGCGTAGGCTAACCCCTGTCTCGCCGCGTGGCTAATCCGACGCATAGTTTATACGTCATTAAACCCCCGCCAGGGTTGGGGCCCTGGGGTGGCACGCGTGGAATCCGCGGACGTCACGCCGTATATTGCCGCCTCCGGGTCAACGGGGATGGTCCCCCGTCTAGCAGTGTGCCGACGTACAGCGCAACCAACCCTCCCGAGAGCTGTCAGGTTGAATCATCCCCCGGAGATATGACAGCAGCCTCCAGGGGCGTCTCATCGCTTCTCACCACCGCGGTCGGGGATATCGCCCATCCCACTAAAAAAAAAAAAATTGAGATTAAATACCTATTGCCTGGCTGTACGTTCCAACCTCGTGGGTAAAAATCCGAAATATCAAGGATAAAACGACGCCCTTATCGGGTTTGAGAGAGATAAAATCGTGAGGAGAAGAAACCCTGCGTGAGTACAATACCCTCGGAAGTGAAGTTGGTGTGCATAATAATTTCTTGTTGGGTATTTCCGGGGTAAAAATAGTACCGAGGGTCATGACCTCTAAGAGATTTGGTATCACGTCCGCGTCCGCGTCCGCTCTGACCCCACCTGGGGAGGTGTAGGGATGGAGGGCGAAGGGGGCATCATTCTAATTGCCCCGGACTTCCTTTCATCCCCTTTGTGCGAGACGGGTGGGTGCGCTTCCTCGTCCATCCTCCTTCCAGGCATCCCAGTCCCATCCCATCCCCAGGGTTGATCCCCGTCCCCGACCCGGCAGCACTAAGTCATTTCTGCGATTAATTTTTCCTTGCAATTTGCACGCGGCAGTAATTAAGGGGACTGCAGTTCGTCATCTCGTTGGGTTCTCCGCGGATCCCGTACACCGCCCGCTGCGGAGCAGCCTGTGTTTCAAACCGAGTAGAAACGAGAGCTGAATCAACGGGTTCGGAAAGCTGTGCGTTATCGCACGGATTCTACGACTGGGAACCACGGAAAACGCGGTTCCGGATGCACCGATTCCAGACCGAGCTTGCAGCCCGGTAGGCAGATACGGAGGCCTTCGAGGTGTTTAATAAAGATAATGCCCCGGTCGGGACTTGGCTCATTCATCCACTAGCTAGAGCTCTGACGTTCCCCGAGTTCTTCCTCGTGAATACCCTGAATGCCTTTCTCTACACACTACTTTCTACAGACAGCTATGCTCCGCACACTTTCAACCAATCCTATACGTTTACGAGGTTTCATGTATCCGTCGAACAACCGTACCATTCCTTTCGCTCCAGCAGTCTCAGTAGAGTATAACAAGGTCTTATCTACCCGCTCATCCAACCTTCCGCATTCGCGACTGTGGATTTCGAACATAAAACAAAACGAAACATCTAAATCCAGAGCAAAGTGATTAATAACAGTTTTTTGCTCAATTCGAAAGTCTGGAATAATTTGGACAGAGATTGACCATATAGTCTGGTTATTCGCTGAATGAGTATTTTTACACCGCCTAACACCCCTAAACAGATCTCGAGTTGTGTGTGTGCCTTGGTTTGGTCGGGTTTACTGCATCGAAACACGTAAGTCCAGAGGGGCAATAATAGATCCTACAATGCCACGTGAGCTTTTCAGGGACTCGAGGATGCCGGTGGGTGGGAAAAGCGAGGGAAGTACGCCGGGTGGAGGATGAGGCGGCTCATCAACTAATGGCCCGCACCGGAACTGAACTACTACGGTGCTCGCTGTACCTGCTACACTCTGCTCGACGTGTGCTCGACGCAAACCTATACCATATCCGTCGCACTATCCACCATCTGGGTTGAACCTGCCGAGTTAAGGTCTTGAATTCCACATAACCTCAGTTTTTTTAATTCAATTCACGGTACATACATGTTACATTCTGAAAGATATTTGGAAAAATGGGGACGATCGATATGCACACAGCGGGGATGAAAACTTAAAAATTTTTAGAATATTTTGAGCCATTTTGAGCATAGACAAAATTATGTTTCGGGTCTGTCTTTCTCTCTGTGGATAGTGATTCTTCGATTTAACGCTCGCTTGGTACACAAGCGTGTTTTTAACGCTTCCAGGGTTGCCATGACGACGGTGTGGGCCGTTATTAATCCCCACGGGAGCGGAGTAGAATAGCACAAGGCGAAAGAGGAGAGAAGAGAAGAGAGCTCTTCTGACGCTGGCTCAGCTTCTGCTGTGCTTCTGATTCCGATTCTCTTGCTCTCATAACGTTCGAGCTACGGGAAGGATCTTCTCTCCCTTCCTTAGACGAACGGGAAAGACCGGGGAATTAGGAGAGAGGGAATCCGTCATTATACTCCCATCAGTCACTCTCTCACTCTCTCACTCTCTCATCTTCACTCCTTTTCCTTCGCCGCATTGCACATCTCGGGTATTGCACCCACCCAATTCGACCTTCAATACTATACACAAGACTTCATTCTCGTCAAAATCATTTTATGCCACATTTTCGAATCTCGAAAATCTGATTTTCAGCATGGATCGGGGACTCGCGTGTTCGAAGAACTGACAAGAGACGAGACGTCTCACAAAGTCTCACATAAATAATACCGTGGAATATTTCAACGCTCCATCAAGCGAAATGTGTGAAAGTTGGATAGAGTCCCTGACAATCATTTAAAGTTGTTCCAAATCTCCGAAGTCTCATGAAATAATATGAAATCAAGCGAAATCTTATGAACACCCGTCAAATCAATTGAAGTCTTGAGAAAGTCTTCTGAATGTTATGAACGAAATCGCATGAAGTCTTTTGGAGTCTCATGAGGTCTCATGTAATCGCAAACTTTTATGAAGTTCTTTGAAAAATTTTATGGATCTTAAAACATTTCAGAGTCCCGTAAGCTCCTGTGAATTTTGATGAAGTCTCGTTCAATGTGAGGTTTTCGAATACTTCTAAAATCCCAGCTGCAGACTTACAAAGTTTCCCACAATCATGAGAAGTCCTTAAAATATCTAGAATCTCTAAGGTCTTGTGAAGTTAAACGGAAACTTGTGAAATCTGATGAAGTCTCTTGAAGTTCTTAAAAGTCTCTGAAGTCTAAATTCATTTGAAGTCCTCTAAAGATTCATGGAATATACCTATATCATAAACTCTCATGAAGTCCGTAATTCATGTTGCCGAAGTCTCGTGAATACCTAACATTTTAGTAAAATCAATTTACACATATGTTTACTACATAATTTTGTAAAATTCATACGCAATTTCGTATTTTTGCGATGAATGTATAGTAATATTAAAACATTGTCAATAAATTCAAAGAATATGCATAGCGATTTACTTTCCTATACTAAATTCGTAATTTTACAAAACTTTCGTGTAGTTGATCATTTTTTGAGTTTCAACAAAACATTTTCGAGTTTCCAAAGCTTCAAGACCTTCAGTGGAAGTGACACAAAATTATATAAAATCTCATGGAATCGATGAAGTCCTACAGACTCTTTTGATATGTCAGTAGTTATGGAGACTACTGTGCACCATTTTCTGAAGGGATTATCTATTCTACAAGCCAAAGACAATGTGATTGAACCTCTGGGTTCAAACTTATGTCCTACTTGATCCTCAATAATTCGTGACCTCTTGGTTCTGCGTGGAAGTCATTTCCGTCAGCATTATCAATAGACAAGTGAACATCATTCATTCTATTCTCGTCGGTAGAAGTACATGATATCGGCGGGACGGAAAATAAGTTAAAATATTCATGAGCTTCTTGACGCATGTCCGTATGTGTATTGGTTCTGGTGACCTCGTGAGCGAGTGTGTCGGGTTTCCGGTATCGATAGATCGTTTTCCTCGTCCAGGGGACCGACTGACGTATGGACGGCCGCTTTTGTTTTCTGTTACGAGATCGAACAACGCTTCTATGCTGCGTTTGTTCGTGCTTCCAACAGTCCGAACGGAAAGGGATGGTGGAAAATAGAAGCGAAAAGTTGAAACTTTCACGTGTATGATTCCATTTCTCGTTCATTCGATTTCGATACATCGAACATTGATTGCCGCGATCAGATATATTATTTACAAAGTACAACTTAAACGTTCCTCTTTCTATTTTGGTTGAGGTTGCGTATAGATTACAGGGTGATGTATTACGATTCGGGTCTTCGCCATATAATTATTGCCCCGAGCCAGTGAGCATGATGATTGAGATTGCAGGTGGAATTTCGTAACAAGTGTTCTCAGATTCTTATTCACTTGTGCAACGTGTATTTTGGGTCAGGTGAAGCGAATTGATTTCACTTGTAGTAAACATTTCCTCTTCCCAAGTTGAGTAACTGTCAAAGTAATGAACGACCCGGCATTGATTACCACCTGGAGGTAGGAAACTCTTGAGAATTACGAGATTTCGCTGAGAACTCTGACCGACGAGGAATCGACGACGGGTATGTTCCGTTGCAAATAAGAGTTTGTAATGCCACGAGCATCGGTGACGATAGCGCAAAGCTCCCAGGGAGGGCACTCTGAGACGAGTTACGCAGATCTAATAACGGGACAAACGTCGCACGAGCGTGTCCCGAACGGGATTTCATTTCCTCTCCCTGGGGAGAGAATCCCGGGTGCCTATACACACCGTCTCTCTTCAACAGCTACGTTCCCACCCTCCTCCCGGGAGCACCGCACCATCCCCGTGGCCGCGCCACATCGTGAATATCAATCTCTCTCAAATCCAAGCGCAATTCTCAAGGACCTTAGTAGACGGCCTGTTATACTCCTGGCTTTCAAGCCTTCGAGCCCTGAAACCACCTCGAAGCCAAGAAGCCTAGAGGAGGCTCCTCTGGGGCTGGAGAAAAACCGAACCAATATTTCGATCGTGCTCAGCGTTCGAATTCCAAGACTTCGCCCGCTCGTTTGCCGTCCATCTATCCTCAAGCCAGACCATTAAATTATGCTAAAAAAGCTCTGCTCCGTTTTTTTACACGTGTATAGTTCTTGTAATCTTGTTCTTGAAGATAATCGATTCCGACTGACGTCATAATCAAGGCCTAAGCTTCTTTGCAAAGCATATTCACGTAGAATAAGACCGTGTATATTATATGTGGACAAATAATCTGGTATGTTTTGCCTCGAGGCCCAATTTCTCCCCTCGATGTTTCTTCATCGCCATTTTTACCCTCGAAAAGTTTCGTGCTCTTTGCTCCTTGCTCTTCATGCTCTTGGTTTTCTGCTTTCGTAATGGCCGTACCGGAAACGAGACGACGCGTGACCCCAGACGGATGCATTAGACGCACTTCCGGCAGAACGACGCCCGGCGCCCTCGCAGCTCTTTCCTCTGCACAGTACGATCCGCGATGCTATGAGCTATGGGGGGTAACCATTGCGAATCATCAACGGGCTATGTGCAATTTACGAACTTGTAATTTCCACCAGCCCAAGGACCCGCCACGATACGCTACGCTAGTTCACAAGGCTCGTAATTAGTCCAGATCAGTGAAGGTTACCGAATTGGAAAACTGGGCAGCGATACAATCAACAGAAAAAAAATGTCATCGAATTTGCATATCAAAACTCAATTGTTGAACATGCATATCAAAATTCAATTGTTGAATTTGTAATTTTTCGAATGTTTCACTTCTCCACCCCTCGGTATCTGTCTTGAAAATTTCGCAGCTAATGCAGAGTTCCGCTACATGGGAAGCACTATGGTGCTTTAGATCCCTCCATCTCGAAAATCTGTGCTTCTCGTTTTCCCCCGATCCTCGTCCCTTCCATTACTAGGAATAACAAACAGTTCTGTTTATGTATTCCGATTCAACGGGGAGAAATTAAAATTCATTGCACACCCTACTCGTGGATGCCCTCGGCGTCAATCTCCTCTTCATTTCTATGCATACGCACAAGATATAATACGCTCCATATCCATTCATTCCCACAAAATTTTCTCAGACTGTACGACATTGAACAACAACAAAAACAGTGCAGTCCGAAAAATTACAGAGGGCAACACGTGAGGCGCCAAAGAGAAAGAACGTCCACACAAGACACATGGTTCAGGAGTTAAAAAGATTGGCTCTCCAAGGAGAAGCCCCACGGTCCCGAAGGGGCCAATGAGCTTCGTCGCCCTTTGTCTTACCAGATTGGTCGACGCATTGTTTCAAGGGTGGCCCGGCGCATGCGCGATCCAACCGCGTGGGAGGAACGCGTCTATAGCTAACAGCCCTGCGCAGCATCGTGCTCCACGCGACTGCAGTAGCCTAGGACTGAAGGGTCTAGGTTAAGTCAGGTTGGGCCCTCCCTCCCCAAAAAATCAAGATCCCGGAATTCGGGTAAGTCTAAATACTCGATTGAGACAAAGGGGGGAATGTCCTTGGCGAGCTAATCGTCGCGTGATGAATGGTCGAGGGTCGAGTATAAAATGGAGGAACAAAGAGATCTTCGCAGCGACGAAGGGCGACCGGGGCTGCGATCGCATCGACGCAATTAGTTCCAGTCGCAGACACCAGGCGTCTTGGCGTAAGCCGTGAAATATGTCACCCCGAAGACGTGCGTGCGATGATTGAACGAAAGGCCCTAAACCAACTCAGTCAATAGCGAGCTGGTCTGGAATGCAGACGTCTCCGAGGTCCTGGACGAAGCCCAGAAATCCTGAAAACCACTCGACACGGTTTTGTCTCCTTTTAGTCCTGACCCTGCCAGAAACGCATTTGTCTCTCGTCGAGGTGGTTTTCAAATCCCCTGCACGCAACCACCTCCGGCTGGAGCCGTCTTGGTGTGACGTACCGTTGAAAGACGGGCGCGAGCCACTGACAAAGGAGGGCATAATATATTACGCTTATTAATGCCCGGGGCCCCGGGATGCCGGAGTCAAGAGAAATATATTAGTTATGCTCGATGCTAAAATGCGCGCGGAAGGGTGAAAGTTGAAGGAGGTAAGAGGCGAGACGGGGAAAAATTGAGGGCTTATGATGGAAGGGAGGAAGAAATGAAATTAGTACCGACGAATACGCACGCATGGAGTTTGATAAATATAAAATTCATTTCTTTACGTGTGAGGGTGTTAGTTTTTTAGTCTCCTCTCCTGCATCCACACAAGGACTTGTACAAATGGGCATAAAAACGCCGAACGTACGTTTTTTTTTATACCCCGACGAGGCGACGCTGGCGAGCCACTCTCCAACCTCCTTTCCAATGGGTGGTCCATTCACAGTCGAGTGAAATTGGTACCAATAGTCGAGGATTTTTTTGTTTTTTTTTTCCTTTTCGAATGTAAAATCGCGTGTGGTTCACGTTCAATTCCATTTATTTGATTCTAGAGACCCTGTACGGTTCGATTGTGCTTTCGTCATTTAAAAAAATCGCCCGAGGTCCCTGTACAAGCACTGATTTCAATGACTTACCAATTAAATTATACCGGCATGTTGTTGTTTGTTCGCAATTACATCAGCTGTGTTATAACAGCACATTGTCAAATTATTTTCGTGGACGAACGTATATAAGGAAAGCAAACTGCTTGCTTATAAATTTTGCTCTGCAGCTTTAATTCTTATTACAATTCAACACCAGCACTCTCACACACAAGGCTGTATAATTTCTGGTTCACCTCGTTAACAACTCCGCGCAAGGATTAAGTGCTCCGTTGAATACTGTATACGCGTTCATACGTCGGACGTAGGTACTCTCTGCACCCAGGCAGCATTGCATTGGCTTGTATTGCATTGCCACGAAAGAAAAATGCCGTTTAATCTTTACACTCTATGACTCTTTTACAAGCTACCCTCTCAAACCCCTCTATCCTGTCCACTATAGTCTGCAATCCTGCACCAACGCCAATACCCTACCCCCCCTCAATGAAAACACCCTCCACAGGAATACTCACTTCGGATTCTACCCACGCTGTGCAGGCATTATGTCATACACATATCCATAACTCCGATTCAGGTGATCGGAGATTCAAGTGAATAACTTTTGCTTTATTCCCAAATTCCCTTCTCTCCTACAACCGGCAACTAATGAACCATTCCTTTGCATAACTCTTTTCTCAAAAGCTTCGATCAGCGACTGTCCGTAAAGGAGATCCATGCCTATACAGTAAATATTTGGTGTTTCCGAAAATTGACTCAAATATTGTATTCATTTTAACATTGGAGGGAGTGAGTGCGCACGGGGTATGAGAGGCCATTCAACCAATATCTTCAGGCTTTTCGAAAGCTGTTGAATATCATTTGTCGAAAAGCCAAAAACGGAGGGCTTTGATTGTGGCTGTCGGTCGTTCGGGAAATTCTTCAAGAATACCAAGTTTTTCTAGGCATATTTTCTAATATTTCAATGTGTTCCAGTCTATGATTTTGCGTTCGTGGATCAGTTGAGTAATGCTAGTCGAAATCTTCATCTTTTTTGTATGCATAATTTTTATTATACTCCGATTTATCTTTGGAATATAAAATTCATAAAATTATTCCGGAATCCGGAAACTGCCGTTTCATACTTAAAATAAAAATATACATCCTGAGTGGCCAAACAATTCCCTGAGATTTTCCATGAAAATTCAAGGATGTGAATGTTTATTTGAAAAGAGACTGTAGACTGCTTTTGTAGTCGTGTGTGTGTGTATGTGGGGGGGTGAATCTGCGAACATCCTCTGCGGATTACCCTTAACGTTGTCTGCAGGGTCTACAATTCCAATAAATCTGTAAAAAATGTCGTTCAAGGAATACGGATGAATTATGGTTGATAGGAGCGAGGCCATATAAGACGCCGTCCAGTGTTGGAGCGAAGGATAATCTCTGTAAAATAATTAGCTAATGCTGTGTCCACAAAGCGCGAGAACAGGAGTTATAAGGCGGTTCAACTATGACACCAGCGGGGGTCTCTGGTTGTTTCGTGCGAAGGGTACAACAATGGAGAAGAACGTAGCGGCAGCTTTGAAGGCAGGTGCCACAGTTGGTGCCTCTCCGCAGCGTTGGGGATTCCACTAATAACCAGGCTATAATAGACCCGCTTAACCAGAGATGGTGGCCGATTGGGTGCGGCGCAGACAGCTTACGCGAACTAAGATTCTCCTGCTCGGTCTGCCCGTCGTAATTATTCTCTTTACTGCCGGTCTTTTTTTCCTACAGACTCGAAGCTGGTTAATCCCCGTTTTTAGTGGCACCAGTTTTCTGGGACCGAGGGTAAATCCGCTTCCTAAGGTTCGGAGAATTTCACCGGATCTTCGATATTTGCGGACGCGACGTGTTTCCGCGATTTTTATCCCCGTCACCCACGAGGCGATCGAGGTTCAAGTTGAAACAGAACGTGTGGACACGGTGCAGCGGGCGAGCGGAGTGTCTGTGGAGCAGATAAACGGATTAAGGCCGCTTTGTGTCAACGTGATCCTCTTCTGCTACTGCTACCAAATTCAAACCCGGGACGAACCTGGACCGAGCCGCCCGCGCCGGTCCGACTACCGTCAATGGGATATTACGCGCTTCACTGATGACTACACGCTGCTCCCAGGGACTGCACCGAGCTTTTAGACTGATAACTGACTTTCATTTATTGTTATTAAACAAGAGAAATCGGATTTCTATCAGAACACAGAGGGACCATTGGCCCATTACCATACCTCTTTTTGCTGTTGACATTTTCAGAATTTAATATTTCTTCATTCTTCACATTAGAATACCATTTTGTAGTGTTCTGTTAGCAATAAAGACGGATTTTAAACGATTCAAGGAATTTCTACAGATGTTATAACGAAAATATTAGATTCACAGAAAAAATCGATATCATTAGTTTTGCAGAACATTTCATAACCGTCAATATTGATACCGGGTGTTTTCACTCTTCGAGTGAAGAGGAGCGAGATACGATCAAAAAACAGATTTCTCGTTGCTCTTTAGGTAAAATGGCGCAGACATTTTGGTTTCTATGAATTGAGAATCAGATGCTCAATCCTGTATCAATAAAACCTAGCTACCAAAAGACTGATTCTCGTATCTATCGAAAGTCCAAAATAGTACATTGTGTATCGAGAGCGCAAAGAACTATTTTCCGAGTGTGAAATTTGCAGCACGAGCCGAAGGCGAGTGTGCTGCAATCTCACTCGCCAAAATAGCCTTGCGCCCGTGATGCACACGATTTTTTTCAACACCTGGTCTGCAGAAATGCCTCTTTTCAGACTGAGTCAGCGGGCGAGAAACGGAACTTTACGCCCGAGGGCTGAAAAGATCTGTTTTGCGCCCGTTCAAGGGGTATGAAAAGTGGCATTCTGCGACCGGGTGTGAGAAAATAGACATAATTGTAGTAGATTGTGTGGCAAGTGCGGACAATAGGCGATTTCAGACGAGTATAAAGCCGAGCCGAAGGCGAGATACTCTTGTGGATACAGCTTATACCGAGCCATGTTTTGTTTGTAATTTCTGTCGAAAAGTTTGATTCGATGAGCAAACGAATAATATCCAACAGCTGAGGAAATCATTGACTCACGAACCTGAAGTTAGGCGATACTATAGCTTGATACATCGATCACACCTGATGTCGCTATTGAACTACATAGTTCATTCCTTCGCATTCCTTAAAACATTCACAATATGCGCATGTGCTAAATTCTCTGTTTGTTTCACCATTCTCAAAAGTGGTATCGGAAATTGATATTTTCAAACCGATGTTGCGAAACGTCATCTTCAGCGCCGATTAGCCAGAAATAATCTGAAAACCTCATTTGGGCCTAACAATACTGAAAATAGTACAAGAACTTCATTTTTTGCCATTATTGAAAACTGCTATTAGGGTCACTACATCAAAGGACGGTCCTCTTCGCAGCCCTGGTTTCCGTTTATTGCCTCCATGAGGGTTGAAGTAGTTTCGTACTAGTTGATTGGACAAAGGTGTTCTTGTGAATTGATCTCGAAGAGTACTTCCGGCTCTACTTTGTCCTGGCTGCCATTTCTCTCTACATCTTCCTTACAGGGTTCAATGTCCGAAGGTTACTCGCTGCCGGACCAATTGAAATGACATTCCACTTTTGGTATATTAGCAGGCTTTCTCTTTCTCGAGGATCTCAGTGTCCTCGCTCCGGGGGTGGTAGTTCGTTGTAGGGTCTCTCGTCCCGACTCCCCGTGTAATCAAGGACCCCCTTTGACGACGTTGGGGCTGATGGGTGAAATAAGTATTCGATATGTATTGATATGGCTCGGCCCTCCTTCGACTGTACATTTGCATCACAACGGGGCACCTACCGTGTCATCAGGGAAGGGTAATTAGCCCGGTGCATACCGGCTTGGATTAACCCCGTGGATATTGCGTTTTTAATAAAAGTGAAAATGCCTAGGACAGAGATTTGACAGAGTCGAGCTCCGACAATACTCTCAAAGGATCCCGTTCGCTCGTTGAACACATTCATCGTCTCGATCAATTGGATTGTTCATACTTTATTAGGAGGGTCGTCTACCTAGGGATTGACTGATGTTGGCTTCTGTAATCTGACAAGGTGACAATAAAACCTGTCGTCATCGTGTGTCGAACTGAAGGAAATTCAGTTTAATTATACTTTTCACATTCTGACTCTCCTCGGCATGATTTGAATGTGTGAACCCTCAAAAATTCTTTTCCTTCTTTTACCAATCCAATTCCATGATTCAAATAACCAGATTTCCAGAAGCTTGCCAGAAGATTTTCAAACTTCTCCAAATACTTGACATTGTCGTAATGATTAGGGCTGAAGCGACATAGTGGCAGCCATGGTCTTGTCTGGTACACGGCTAGGTTTGTGATTTATAAATGCAAAGAGCGTTGCAAGTCCCAGGGGCATCGTGAGCGGGCGCTAGCTCGACCGGGTCGCTCGCCGGCTGACTAGCTCGCTGATTGCTGTTGCATCTTTGATGACCTTGGCCAGACAGAAACGGGGGGAAGCTGTGCAAAGAGTACCTCGGTGAAATTGATATTCGAGCAGACGGATTTCGTAACGAGATGGTACATGCCGGAGAACCCCATGGTAGCCAAAAATAGACAATGAATAAAATATACAAAATAATATTGTGTACTTCGATCCTGCATCATAAAAACCACTCTTTTTTTCTGTTGCAGAAAACTACAAAGTGCAGAACATATTAGACGGAACACCTTCGCAAAAGTAAGTGTCACACGAAACCATATAATAAAACTTTTTCCCACTATTAACTTGAAGGGATTCGCGTTTCGGAGGACTAAAGGCAACAAAAGGCAACCGAAGGCGAGAAAGTTTGGCACCCTACGATATCCTGATATTTTAGTGATATAGATAGATAATGGATCTGGTAAAATACGGTACGGTTTTTAAGAAACGCAGGCGTAACCAACCCGTACTACGGGCGGCTTAAATCAAAGCCGGTTTTGCTCATGAGTAAACCAGCCGCTGCGTAGGTGTTGGGTCTGGTATCTTGTCCAATATTGTGTAGGCAGTAGTTATTAATCGAGTCATTGCAGTCAGCCAAGGCGGATAGAACCGCCTTGAGCAGTTATTAATAACCAATAATTTGATACGCTTCCATTCGACCATCAATATTCCATTATATCGAACTGGGTGCTTCTACTCTCGGGTTAGTTAAAGTACACGATTAAGTTGTGGGAATAGCGGTACCGCACTATCGACGTCCACGCAAACGGTATCATTGTTATCGCCGTTATATGCGTGGTAGCGAATGTGGGCTGTTGGTTATCCTTGAGGTGTGTATAAACGCGTATGTCTGAAATGTTGGTGCCGTTTCAATTATTGAAATTGAAATTCCGTCTTGCACGGTCCACTGCGCGCGAAAACGTAATCTCCTTAAAATTGGTGTCGTCTCTAGAAACGGTGGCGTAATACTGAGCGAGTGATATATATGTATACGTCATACCGTTAGCGATTTCCATCGCGCAGACGAGTATCTTCTCTCTGGATTTGATTCTACATGAACAAATTTTACTGATGTTTCACACAGCGTTGAAGATACAGCGCGTAATATCACCTGGGGGATATTATCATTCGGTATCTCTATTGCCGCGATTCAAAAACCTCCTCAAATCCGGAGCGTGAAACTGCAGGGATGTATATTAATAATTCAGGGTACATTTTGAGGCCTGACAAAACACCCGAGTAAAATGAAACGAAGGCCTCCGACCGAATTTACCTATCGCTTTTCACGCACGTGGCGGCTGTCAACTGTCAAGTGCGTCCGTCCTTCAGCCTCCAGTGTTGACACAAGATGGTAGATACTTTCCTCGCCAACTCGGCCAAAGATATCTACCATCAGGATTAGTCGAATCAATCAACAGCCAGGCGTAAGCTCTCTCCATTCAAACAGACTGCTTAAATTACTGACAACCTTGTCTATCGATCGTTTGATCCGGGCTGAGAGACCTTTACTTAAATATCGGCTAAGTAATGTCGCAAACTTTCTTTTCTATACGGTCGCGGTATTCCTTATTTTGAAGCAACGTTGACGCGTGGATAGATTCTCGGATTCGCTGACGTAGGACATTTTGACATTTCCTCTGTCGGCTTCGCAGCTATCTGAATAATGCAGACCATGTTCTACCATTCATACGCATATGTATGCGTCGCTTCTTGATATGGGTTGAGATACGAGGATGCGAGGAAGCATAGTTTTCACGATGGTTGATTCTCTCTCTATTCTCCGTATCACTGACGTATGCAGAACAAGGGCACGATATCATATACGATATCATATACCATGGCACACGTTATAACCGACCAGCCAACTCTACATACATGGGCTAGCGACCATCTCGTCCACGGTACGGTGGCGGGTGATCATTAGGCAGGATCCATCACCCTCGCACCATGATCCTCGCTGATCTCTGATGACTGATCTGCTCCGGAGCAGCGGTTATCAAACCCAGTTTTGAAATATCAGTTTCTTTGCTGCTAGCCTCTTACACGCAGTGAAGAATCTTCGCCGATCTTCTCGTCTTATTGGTTCATCAGATTTTTTAGAATTGTATAAGCTTCGGTGTTAAATTCTTTGGGGCACGACTGTATATCGAAATGTCTGAAAGACAGTGAGTTGGAAAGTTTACGTAACGCGTGAGAACCGCTAAGACAGAAGGAGATGGGAGCGGGCAATCAGAAACACATTACTGGCAGCTGGATCGCAGTCGAATCGAAGACGGGCTCAGGGTTTTGCTAAACTCATTCAACCATGATGACGATTATATAGGCACGTCTACCTACACACAATTTGCACCCGGCGGAACCCTGAGCCCCTGATCGAAGAGGTGCTTCTTGATAATCTTGATAGCTGGATTAGAATTGTGGTCGAATGGTTTTCCCTTAACAAAATCCATGTATTAGAATCACAATTTCAGACCAAATAGAAAATTAAGTATGACTTCGAGCCAATTCCAAGTGATGCTCACACGATTATGGTTTGAGTTTGCATGACTGATAAAACTATCGACTATATTTCGTAGTGTCGAATGATGGAGGTTTTTCGATTGTAATGAAGGACGTTGAAAGTATGATCAATTTTTTATAATAAAAGATGTAGACACGCGTACGTACGTAGCGTGGATAACTGATTCAAGAGTTTTTCATAGATTGAGTGGCACAGGTAAAGGACCAGGTACTGTACCTCCTGGGATCACATTATGTCCGCTTCGTCACGGCGTACTTGGGATGGTCAGTGTCTGACGTTATTATGTCGTTATTATAAAAAGATTGATACTTAATAACTTGATATTTGAACGGTATTAATCCCGGTATACGAGTCACAGTGTATGATCAGCTCTACAGCCATACGGTCGGTTGGGTTATTAACCTTTGTAAAAAAATAAATCAGGCATGAAAACAAGCGCGGACATTGCTTATGCTGGATCAAAACTGATTGTCATTTAGTTCACCTGTGTGTGGGTAGTTAAAAAATTTCTACACACTCTTGCCTCGGTGCACTCCGCCTCATTGTGACACGTGCCACTTCCTAAACAGTGCCAAACGTTTTTTTTTTACCGTTCGTTCGCTTTTGTCCCGATAACAAATATCATACAAACAATGCCCAACTTCGACTATCGCATTCTACAAAATCCGACATACTTTTTCACGCTTCCCTCACTCGACCTTCTCCCTCAGATTATCTTATCTTTGACCAGATAACGAAATACAGAGAAATTAACGATTTCTCAGATCCCGTAGTAAACGCTACCGCTCTACGGCTGATATCCTCAACTCTTTTGCCTCCGCCTTCCTCTCACCCTTTCCGTCCTGCTCCTGGACCAGACCCGCTCTCGTCACTCCTTCGTAATTAATCATTTTCCCTTTTCCCCGCTGGCACCTCCGCCTCTGGGCGTCAAACGGAGGCAACATGGCCGCTTGAGAGGCAGAGGGCAGTCACTTACACGGCCTACCTTCTCGCTTCTCGTTTCTCGCGAGTTGCGCTGCGCTAGAGCTACTCACGTGCCACACGCACCGGTGCCCGGAGTGTGAAGGAGTGAAGACTTTGACGAATGGTCGTACGTCCTGATTCCTCTGTCCCAGAACCCCCGGTCCTCTTCTCGGTCCAGGAGTTAGTGCCGAAGGTAAGACTGATCACCGTACTGCACTCAGAGGATCGGACGATCGACGTGTCTAAAGAACGGGCCGTGCCTCACTTTTTTTTTTTATTCTAAAGAAACTGCGAGAAGGAATCTTGAGGGGATTTATACCCACCGTCAGATAAACAGGAAGCTGTGGAATGCAGATTCTTAGTCCTCCGTTTCTTCGTCAAAACAGTTTGAATCGTTAAGCGAAATTTGATTATAAAAGTGGTACTTCTAAGCCTGGTATCGCACGGAGCCAAGGAACGACAGGATTTCGTTTTAATCAAGGTTTTTTTATAGCTAAATTCACCTCCTGTTCGCGGCGGGTGGTACGGTTTTTAATTTCCAAGTCTCCCCTTAATCGTGGCACAATTCCATCTCAACGTTTTAATGAATCCGTCAACAGCGCCTGGAGGGTCGCTGTGACCACAATCTTACCGCGGAGCTCAGGCGATAAGAAGACTTCCTACGCCGAAAAAAATACACGTTGAGACGACGACGACGCGATACGGTTGTTCGTCCCTTTTCTATATACTTTTCTTCTGTCTCCTCTGTGCAATCTGCCTTTTCCTCTCTAGCTTCAGCGTTCCTCTTTTTTTTTTATTATTATTTTGCTGTACAACGTTGGTGGTTCAAAAAAATGAAAAATTTGTTCAGAGAAAATTCCTTGCTTAACCGAATCAACCGATGATAGCAGCCGATTTCACAATTTTATTCCAAGTAGAAGAGTGAATCGTGTAGCGGAGTTTCTGTTGGTGGTTTATATCGGGTGCGCCCCGTGTCTCGGCGAAGGTTGCATTCTCACAAGGTAAGAAACACGATCTTATCGGACACGGTAGCCAAGATCTATCAGATAAGAATAATTAAAAGGCCGTTCCGTGGCTAATTGGACAACTAGCAGGCCAGGAACTGACTAAACAGTTGTTGAAAAGATATCTAGTTACGGTGCGAGTCTCGTGTTAATAGCGCATCAACTATGTCGTGGTCAGTTGATACCCATTCGCTGCAGATCTATTACGATTCAAATACCACGCGGTTTCCAAGAAGATTTCAAAAATTAATAGTTCAGTCACTCACATCAAGGTAGTACAACGCAACTTCGCGAATCTCGTGAGAAGTACTTTTTGTATTGAATAAAAAAATATGCAGTGTAAAAGTACTTTTGTACAATCAAATTTCGTGAAATTCTTGAAAAACACTTTTCTATGCAATGAAATTTTGTGACAATTGCGAAAAATAATTTTTTGTTTTATGATTAGACGTAGAAGGTGTGAGAAAGTACTTTTCCCACACCCGGTCGCAAAATGCCACTTTTCATACCTCTTGGGCGGGCGCAAAACAGATCTTTTAGGCCCTCGGGCGGAAAAGTGCTGTTTTGCGCCCGCTCACTCGGTCTGAAAAGAGGCATTTCTGCAGACCAGGTGTTGAGAAAAAAATCGTGCGCATCACGGGCGCAAGGCTATTTTGGCGAGTGTGATTGCAGTAGGGGAGACCGGGGCTAGTTGTCACACTTTTTACTCTCTGATTTTTAGAATTTTTCCAAATTTTTATTTCGCAAATCTTGAGATGGGGTATTGTAGATGCATACTTTGCGCACCTACAGAAAATTTTTGGTTATTCTAAAGCAAGTCTGAGTAGGTTTTTTCGAATTTTCAAAAAAATTCGCGGAGTGTGACAACTTGCCCCGAGGCGGGGTAAGTTGTCACAGACCCCGGGGTAAGTTGTCCCGAGTATTTTAAATGGCGAAAACGGGTTTCATTGTATTGTCTCCCGGAAACCACGAAACAGTCAACCTAGACTCCGAACACCCCACAAACCATGCGAAATCCCACCCAGACTCCGAGAATCTTAAGAAATTGACCTCAACTCAAAAAACCATGGTCAAGTCGAAATGGGGTGAGTTTTTACACGTGACAAGTTGCCCCAATAATTTTGTGACAACCTGCCCCAACCCGCTATTTTGTTTAAAAATTTGCACATCTCGCTGACCCGCCATTCAAATATCAACAATATGTACATCAAATGAAAGCGTTAAGAATAACCTTTCCGAATATCGTGTAGCGAAATTTCTCAAGGCAGTCTAGAAAATGAGAAAAATAGATATTTATGTGGCATGCGCAGAAAGTAACTGTTTATTCGGCAACGTTATGTTTTTCGTACGAGCTGTTGGTTTTACCTGGCGAGCCGAAGGCGAGCCTTGTAAAGCAACGGCTCGTACGAAAAACATAACCTTGCCGAACAGTTACTTTCTGCGCGCGCCCCATACAATATTTTTTACGGAAAAGGCATTAATAGTCACTTTGACGCCAGTTGAGTTCCGCACGAACTGCGTATAGGAGCTGCTGTAAAAGGTAGTAGAGAGGGGGTAACCTGCGGTATAAAGACTTTTTTACGGCACAGGCATTAAAAAGTCACTTTTTGACGCCTGTTTTCGTTCCGGCAAATGGCACTTTATACCGCTAAGTTCAAAGTTGCGGTATAAAGTCTTTATTCCGCAACTTTGATACGCAGTTCGAAGTGCGCATGTCAAAGTTGCGGAATAAAGTCTTTATACCGCAGGTTACCCCATCTCTATACGCAGTTCGTGCGGAACTCAACTGGCGTCAAAGTGACTATTAATGCCTTTTCCGTAAAAAATATTGTATGGGGCGCGCGCAGAAAGTAACCTCTTCGGCAAGGTTATGTTTTTAGTACTCGCCGTTGCTTTACAAGGCTCGCCTTCGGCTCGCCAGGTAAAACCAACGGCTCGTACGAAAAACATAACCTTGCCGAATAAACAGTTACTTTCGGCGCATGCCACATAAATATCTATATTCCGCAGCTTTGACATGCGCACTTCGAACTGCGCATCAAAGTTGCGGAATAAAGACTTTATACCGCAACTTTGAACTTAGCGGTATAAAGTGCCACTTGCCGGAACGAAAACGGGCGTCAAAAAGTGACTTTTTAATGCCTGTGCCGTAAAAACATATTAGAAGATGGAAAATAATTACTTTTCAGGTCCGATTTCAGTTTATCGATCACTGCGAGGCCGAATATGATGCGATATTCAATTTAATGACATTAGTTTTTTTTCAAACATCGAACTACAACTTTGATCTATAGCACCGTTCGATCTGTTATCTAGCGGTGGAGATATGGACACTGTGACAACTAACCCGTGTGAAAACTAGCCCCGGTCTCCCCTACACTCGCCTTCGGCTCGTGCTGCAAATTTCACACTCGAAAAATAGTGCGTTGCGCCCTTGATACACAATGTACTATTTCGATCGATCTCCGCGAAGTTTGCGAAAAGTACTTCCTTGGACACTTGACCTTCGTTAAAATTGGCAAAAGTACTTGAGAGGTACTTGATAGGAGGATAGGATAGGAGAGGATACTTTCTCATGCGATTAGGTATTTCACAAAATTAATGAAAGAAATTACTTTTTTCTTAATCTTCGAAAAAAAGTACTTTTTGGACGATCGAACTTCCTCAAGTTTGTGATAATTACTTTTTCATACATTTGAACTGAATAAATATTGAGAAAAGGTAAGGTGAATGGCTTGATTAATGATCATTCAACGGAAAATCGACGTTGTTTTCACTATTTTTCAGTCATATCTAGTTACGACAATAAAAAATTTTATTTCACTCCCAATAATTCAGGTTCTGAATAGAATAATATTCATTTTCAACTGAAAGATGTTGTCAATGTATTGGCGAAGCTTTGGAAACCGAGGAAAACTAAACACCGTGTAGGACATATCAGCAACTTGGACGTGTCCTAAGTTCAGCGTCCAAGTTATTGATGGAATATATCAAGGTGCCGATTTCTGAAGCTGACTTTATAATCTTTTTTAAATAGTGAATAGTCTGGAATTTTTCCTGTCGGGAAATTGGAAAATGAATTTTCCGTTGCAGGTATTAAGTCTGCGGCCGAAATAAAATATATAGGTATATCATCAAATATGTACCAATTAGTATCGGATTTTTTATTGTTTGGAACACGGCCACTAACTGGGCCATTCGCCTTCCTTCCAATATACCGAATTCACGTAGATTTGAAAAAAGCACACTGTGAAAATGCATTTTCTTCTTATGGAGTAATTTTTGACTAGAAATTCATGCCCATGCATTCAATAAGCCACACAAAGAAAAAAGTGATCAACTATTGGTCTGTTTTTGAAACAGGCTTCCCTATTTTGTCTTGCATGCATCTGTGCAGAAATATCTTTGCACACGTGTGTATAATAAAGATCATATGGAGAGATCAACGTGCCGCGGTAAGGCATGAAACAGAGAGGAAGTGGCTGGTATTCTATAGTTAACGACGACTATGATCTTTGCATGAGTGGATATCAGAGCAATGACGACGCGGTGGGACTTGGGAGTCGGGCGGCGAGGTGGAGCACGAGATGACGGTCGCTGGGTCCAGAACTCCATTCAGAGTTCCCAGGAGGCAACAAAGGGCCAGCAACGAGCTGATCAAATTATCCAATTCATTTGGATTAGCGAGCAGGCGAGCGAATAAGTACTGCTCGCCGGTTACCAAGAGCCTCCCCAACCCCGTCTGCAGAGTTCGAGACTCGAGAGGCCTTTCCTCGCCACGCTGCTTACCGATACTACGAACCCTCATTTCTCTGTATGATCCTCATTCGTTGAATCTTCGACAAGCTTCGGGGTCCAGGAGACCAAATCAACCGATTTTCTGAATAGTTTAGAGATTTGAAACGGGGAGTGACAAGATAAGATTCCAAGGTACCCTATTATTTCCCGATGAAGTGGAAAGTGAAGGTAATTTGTTACCCTCCTCGATTACGAAATCTTACTACGTACAGATTTATCATATTCGACCAATCCTCGAAGCACCCCTCGAGCCTCAAGCGAGAGAATTTCGCCCCCGCGGAGTCAAGACAATCATTTATATTCATTTATATTCATTTACCTCTGCTCACTCGTCAGGGCTTTTAGGGGATGACGGGGAGGCTGATAATGTCACCACGAGACGTCTAAATACAGGACGTTCACGAGCACATTTGTTTGCAAACTTCTCCTGCGTTGACGCGTTGGGGAAACTCGAGGAGAACCGCGTAGTTCGCTTATCTCCCCGTTTGTCTAATGGCGTTCGACCGCCAAAGCAAAGATTTATCCTCTCTGACAAACCTAATACCGCAAAAACACATTGCTTCATTCCGATCAGATCAACGACTAGCTCGAGAAACTGAAAGTACCATGATACGTGGATTCCAAATGGTCCTCCTGGAATGAAGGAGTCCATCAACCGATCTTTTTCTATGATGTAAAGGAGCTGGTTTGATTCGCGTGAATGAAGGGGTTCCGAGATGGAACGGTACGGTATAGCCCATGATGAATCTGGTCAATCAATGTGCATTGTGTATAGGTAGTCCCATACGTGAGATACCTCCGAGCTGACGTTTAACGTCGACGTTGTCCCCGTTGTGGGTGCACGCCTCGGTTATTAAATATAAAATGGCTGTACTAAAGTTCAGACCGAATGTTGGGGGAGAACCGAACGGTGGCTTCCTGGCCACGATGATCGTCGACATCCACATCTGGTTAGCTCCCTAGGGCCAGCTACCGGTGGCAGAAGAGTGAATCTTGACCGATCCAATTCCTGGATGTATAACAATAAGGAGATATGGCAATGTAGAGTAAAAATGTTTTATGGAAAGGGGAATTCGGTTATCACGCAACGCCCTAAGCCTCGTCATGTATTCAGTCGGGAACCGTATCAGCAGGTACAATTTCAATTTCGATATCTCCCCTTCCTGATGGGTCGTGGTACGAGCGATAGGAGGCTTCCGTCACTCGAGCTACCGCGGGCCTACACAGGAGAGAGTTTAGGCCCAACGCGTTTCCTCGCACCAAGCTGTCACTCAAAGGGCCCCCCTGCACCTCGGCCCCCTGTGCACCTCCCTTCTCTAGACTTGATAATTGAATTTCAGAAGTTGGTTACCCAGCGGCCCCCACACCCGCCCAGTTCTGGATGGGGTGTCGAGGCGTCGCGTCGGGCGCCACAACCCTCCAACTACCCTTAAGGTCGTATCACAACATTGATTCTGATTGTTGAACAAACCCGACTGGATATTGTCTTCTGTATCTCGGGTTGATTCCTCTCATCAAATCTCGAAGAATTTTTTCTATAGTATGAACGGAGAATCGTTTGTGTCTGTCAGGTACTGAAAATGACGGAGGATATTGATCTAGACAGAATTAACACTCTCTCTCCTTTTTTTCTCTGGTCCTGCGTTTTGACGATGGAATGGGTACCGGCAGAGAGGGGGGATATAAAAATCCCTGGGATCGGAGGTTAATTAATAGGTGCGGAGGCGCTGCTGTATCTCTCCGACTCGCGGACTCGCAGCATCACCGCTGTACCATCCATCTACCCTCCCTTAGCCCCGCTCCACTTTGAGCCTCCCGTGTACGATCAACACCGCTGCTGTATTGAGGCTTGTATTGGTACTGTGCATCTATGTGTTTCCATATATTCTCGTATGCAGAACGGGGATATAGACTGATATAAAAGCTCGTGAAGAATGCTCTCTTTCTAGAATGTCAGTTGAAAATTTATACTCTGCCTCAATAAAACTGATCATAGTTTTTCGAAACTCACTTCTGCAGTATCGGATCAAGATTTCTATTGACTCTTGACACCTAGAAGTAAAAACTGATAGACATAAGGAGCACTACTCGATTTTCGCACATTTGGATTAGCATTTTGTTCATCCAGGGCCCCCATAATTCTGTGATTCTTGGTTTATACTAGGTATTCACAAATATTTACATCAACGATTCGTCGCTGTGCGCTGTTGGATTTAATGAACCGCACGGATTTTTGACGTATTCAACTTTTTAAGGGGATATATATTCTGCGAAGAGCAGAAGAGAAGAGGAGGAAGAGAACGTGTATAAAGGGAGGAAAAAATGGAGAATCAGACCACGATATAGAAGAAATTAAACGAGGGACTACGAGGAGAGAGAAGCCCGTTTGGTATATCCATCTTCGACTGGGATCGAGGCCAAGATCCTCCTCATTTTTTCTCTCCTCATTTCTTCGCCGGCAATCATTATAAGGGGGAATTCTCCAGACCCTGAACAACTCGAGAGGATGAATTGCTGACGAATGATACCTCCTTCCGGCCCCCAAACGCTCCTTCGCGCCTATACGAATATTTTGCGGTATCCATTTTGGACAGTCAACATATGAATATATCGAGTCTTTAGGCTGTGTTTCAAAACTCTACGTGACAAAGAAACTCTTCCCTTTCAAAAACACGAAAAGCGGATTAGATTATCAATTCCCAAATGAGAGTGCATTATGTACAAATGTTCTGAGAAGGAGCTTCCGAAACTGCAATCTGCCCGAGTGGCCGAGCGTCTGAGTGAAGAATCAAAGTATCGTTGATAATCCGTAGCCGAAACTGAGTCCAGACTTGAGTGATCCGTGACTCGTGTTACTCGTGTGACTCGTGTGTCTCGCGGATGATCATCGGCATCGCCGCGATGGCGGATGCCCGGACGAGACTCCATCTCCACGTTCATTAGCCGCTATTCAGTGCACCGAGGGTGGCTGCCTCTGGCTGCTGGAATGTCCGACGCGTGACGGCCCCCTTATAGCAGTAGTGGTATTTAATTATACGCGCTCTGACTACAGACACGTTGTAACACCCAGCTCAAGGTGACGTCGAACTGAGGGTGTTGTAATGGAACCATCAGCCCCAAAGAAGAAAAGCACCCCTTTTTCCCTAGTTTTTCATTCGGGTGCAAGGATCCCAGCTGACGTCACTATTCAGCACAGCAAGCTCGCCATCTAGCGCTAACTGTGGAGCCTCATACCTTCCTTTACACTTCGAATCTCATCCTTTTCGCTTTTGTACTGGAGGTTATGTTAGCTTGTTCAAATATAGGAGCTGAAATAGTGAATCCTGACCGATTCTTTTTTTTCTGACAAACCAATTTTTGGTTCACTGCTTGGGAGATACAAAACCCAAAAGACTATCCCCCTGAATTTTGGTAGGAGAATAGTTTAATGGTTCTGGACCACGAAGTCGTCTTTTGCGCAACGGCGATATATCAAGCATTTAGTTATACATTGATGTTATAAAAAGGCATCTGGTGTCATTTGGAGGTTTTATAGCGCTGCGGGTAAATCGGGTAGACACGCAGATTGGGCGAAAGTGGTTTCTCCATAATACTCAGTTACCCACCCCGTAGCCACTGTCATGGTAAAACGACAAAAGTTGGTTCTCACCTTGCACCGCGCGCAACCCGCGTCAAGAATTGCAATTATTTCCAGTACTTCAGAAAGCGGTTTCGTCGCCTCACGGATACCGACCCGGCCTTGTGGATCAAGACAAAGATTCTTACGGTTTTACGAGTTTTTTTACTACCCCCATAAATACAGCATCCACTCCGGGCAACAAGGGGTCCAGAATGTCGAGCTTACGCTGAGAGGGAAGCGCGACGAATTGCCACCCTGTTTATGCTAATTATTCAGTTTTATGATCTTTATTTTACCCTCAACGATCATCTTTCGCCTCTTGCGGATATGATATATTCACATAAATTCTCACATCCCTCGCACATATTTCAATCCTATATGCACATACCTGAGTAACTGTGACCCACCTCTATTGGTACTAAGTTTGCTACCGGGAACGTGAGGACTTTGATTTGAACCAACAAAGACGACGTCGACCCTTTGTTTCCGTGTGTGGCGAACCGATTCTACAATGGAGTTGATCAGAGACACACGAAACACCGTAATTTTAAACTCTTGGCCGTGATCAATCCTGGTCAATTAATTACAGATTCCCCATTAATTTTCACCCTGTGCACCTTCCGTCAGTCCAGGTGGTCCAATAACCACGGCTGACTCTTCGCCTTCTTGGAAAAGGCCGGCTTTTAGTTATGGCAGCTCACAGGCATCGCTCTGCCCAAGATCGGAAGAACCAGAGAGAGAGAGAGAGAAGTTTGGGCTGAAGCTCAATGCGTCCAGTCACCACCGGTAGAATCGCCAGACAATGTGGCGTCCGGCGTCCTTCTTAGGTTCTTAGGATTTGTAGTTTAGCTCGTTGTTTACCACTGGTCTGGTTACGCGAATAATTTCAAATTACTAATGCTGAAACTGGAGAAATACTGTTTTCTCTATAGTCGGATGTCAATGCAGTTAGTTTCGCATGACTTGATAGAATTGTCATGCCATTCATGGCTCGGTTATCCATTGATTGCTTCGTTCATTCATCGTTCTCTGCATTAGCAATCCCGTAAACAATTAGTGTATACGTCTGATATGTACTGTTTCGTAATATTCAGTCTAGGAACTTACTCGTAGGATTCAAGAAATTCCAGGCGATTAATCACGTTGTCTCGTTATTGTATAACCTCTGTGTATCGATGCCATTCAATGTATAAACAATAAGGATTTTAATTGATATACGTTCATACTGTCCAGTGGTTATGTGGCTCATCAGCAATCTAAACTTTCGGATGTCAGAGAGATACGTAACTTCTGAATACGTCGAACACCAGTTACGCAATTCATCCTGACGGAGCAATTACAAAAAAAAGCTTCGATGCAACATGACGAATTTACACAGGCCTAATTAAGCCGGATTGGATTATCAGACCGTAGCGAAACTTCGCCGACCAAGGATCAACCGTCAAGCATCCATCTTCTTTATATTTTCTGCCATCGATCCACCGCGGAATTGTAAGTTATTAATTAAAGGGCAAGGCAAAGGTCGCCGGTCAACGCTTTACCGGTCTCTTCATAGACGCGATATACGTTACTTAACGAACGACCGTTACGGCTTGGCCTGGTCCCTCTATTTATCTACGGATGCTGCGTACCGGCTGAAGATCCTCCTGTCGATTCCAGACTGGCATCCTACCGCGGTGATGATGTCACAACGTCGACGCTTCTTCCTTGTGTAACTACGTCCAATTATCGACGATCGTACGTCGGCTGTAGACTCTTCAGTTAGGTTAGGTTGGATATGATAATCTTGTATGCGATCATTATCGAGGATGTTGAGGCAGATAAAAAACATTATTTTCATCGCGTCATGAAAGATACGGAAATTCCGAAATTACAACAATGAAATGGTCAGATTTCTACCGCATTTACAATCAGTTAGAAATCATAATTTATGAATGTGTAAATTCGTCAACATCTCCTGACATTGATTGACGGAAAAAAGAGGAAGAAACGGACTTTCTCTTGATACACCTAATCACGGTGTCTATACACAAAATTAGGTAAATTCCTGGGCAGTAAACCATGTTGTCATCATTGGAATGTTCGTTCGTTTCACCAATCGTGTCAACAACAAATCTGCACCGGTTTCCATACGTAGGTGTGAACGAAAGACATTCAACAATTATTCCCCACAGACTGAAGTGTTGACAGTCCTCGACACTTCATGTATTGTAACAGAAAAAATGTTGTGATGTCTGTGAGACTGAGACTAAAAACATATCATTGAGGAATGCATAATGATGAGAATGATGCATAAAGAAGGCTTTGATTGGCTGCGCCAATTGGTGCACCGTATCACAATTAATCTTCTAAAAATGTCTTCATGCAGTGAACACATCAGCAAATGTTGTTCAAGAGGCTGAAAGCTTATCCTACAATAAATGCTGAGAATGAAGAATAGATAGGAAACGCCGGAGGCGTCAACAGACAAACTTGGCGACTCTTCTATCGTCCATCTATCTGTTTGACAGGAACACTGATTACGCGTTTATTACCTGAGATCGATACAAGAATTCCATTACTTGTCTCAGAATCAGAAGGGATATTTTTTTCTTTACGCCTTAAAGTCACGTTGTTGACAACGAGCCTGGGTCGATCGTATCTCCTACCTACGTCGCATCATCACATGAAACTGTACGGATTGTATGGGTATAAATGTGATGTAAGTGCTTGTTACATAGACGGTAAACAATTTCCAGTAAACGACTGCCTCGGTAACCCGAACTAACGTTGGCTTACTACCTACGCGTTTAAAGAGCCGCCGGTTTATTAACAGGCTGTCGAAGATAATTCAAATCTTAAACTGTTTATAAATAACCGCAAAGTATTTGATCTTTCCCGTGACCCCTGAAAGTGTGAAAAAGATGTGTGGGACAGAAGTTAAAAGAAGAAAACAAAAAATGTGTATAAAAGAAACGGAAAAGGTAAAGAGTATAAAAGTCTCAATTATTATGACGTGCGGTAATAGTATATTTCAATACTAGAGCGTAAAGGTGGCTGGTGCACGCACCATGACGCATGTCTATCGAACATTATTTCTCGCTACGCCTATATGGAAGCCCGTTCTGCGCCTGCGCACTACTTTTGTACAAACCTGGCGGTGCGCAAAGGATTTTTTCGCAAACGGTCTACTTTGGGTGCCTCGCAGACACTGCGCGAAAGAGAACTTTCCACGTAGGCGTGGCAAAAAAAAAAGGAATGTCCACACGTTGACGTTGATCGGGTTACCGCTACCTACCCTCTTGACGAATACCGCGCGTAGCTCGTCTGCTGAGAATCAGGGTGAAGAATTTCTCCGTAGAACGTTATAATCAAGGCGCTCGAGAAAGCCGCAACGAGCTGTGAGATAGGAATGTAGGTAAAAAAGTTTACCGCGTCTAATAGAGGCCCGTGACCACGCACTATTTTCTATCCTATGCCGTTTCCACGCACCGCGTGCCGTCAACGCTCTCGTATGCCCGGACCCGGGAGCAGCGCACAGTACGCTCGTCTGATGGATGGAACACCTTCTCCGCATCGTCTGTCCGTTCCGGCCTCACCGTCATTGCCGTTCGTGGGACGTAGTACCGTATCCACCTATCGAGAGTATATACGTCGTTTGCCACCCTCGCGACCCACGGCCACGTGACGAGCGAAATATACCGAGGCTGGAGGAGTGACCGCAACGTAGTGCTGTGGTGCAGACCACTCCTTGACCATCCTTCGCTTATAACTGCCCTGTAATTAATTTGTCGGCGCACTTTGTACGGGTTTCAAATATCTTTCTTTATTAACGTCGTGAGTTTAGGGTATTACAATATCGCAGACACTGAATGTCATCATCATCATTACCATCATCATAATTACAACAGCAAAGTCCGAAAGCGATTGTCTCAATAGACAAGCAAATTGTGAGCCATGAGCTATTCACTCGGAAGTCAGAGGAGCTCATTATTGTGATTTTCAGATATTTCCATACATTTTCCACTGAAAGAAATTGCATAATGATGGCACTACCGATTCGCCGATGTAGGATTCTAATAATGTGAAACACAATCACGCGAATATTCCACTTTGAAAATAACTCAAACGCTTTTATTGAAAATTAGGTACAATGCAGGAAAATTTCTTCAATGACGTGGAGTGATGATAACCTGATAATAATTAGAAAAAAAAAGAAAAAACAAGAGCAGAGTTGAATTTGCGATTGCCATGACATTTATATTCCGCCATCATAATTTACAGCGCGTAATAATAACCAATATAAGGGAATATCGAGGTACTGTCAGAGTCATTTGGTTGGTAACAGAAGATATAATAATAATAGAAGATCATAGTGCGGTTTCTATGAACAATGTATCCGGAGATCTGCAGTGACACAAAATGTGGATTTCTACAGAACTACCGCTTCGAACTTTTCAACTGTTGGAATAAACGCACAGGCATTTCGGAAATTAGAATAAAAATGTCACCAATACCCGTTTCGCTCGTTTTCTCCACCAACCCCCACACACATTATACAAAGTACTGAATAAATTCGGAATGACTATTGACAATACTTCTTGAATTTCTTGAATTCTATTTTAATTTTAATTACCGTTATACAATTTCTTTCAATATGGTGGACATCTTAAGATTCCTAGTGACTTTCAGGAATTCACTGAGAATCGCTTAACATGTTCTCAAATTTATTTTTCATCGATTTTGTCCCATAAAAGTCTCACGAAATCACAGAAAATCGAGGGAAATCACCAGAATATAGTCGAGTGGTCATCTATGTTCCGAATTTCGATACACATTTGGATTCCAAAAATATGAAACGAGTTCCTGTCAACTCCCAACGATTTCTCTTTGATTCCTTAGTGAATAGCCCCTCAATTTTAAGAGTAGTTGAAACAATCAGAAGAGTAGTAAAAACTGAGCATACCATGAGCCTAGTATTTTTGGGAAAAGCAACCCGAGACAAATGTGCAAAAAATCTCGGTTTCGAATAATTGGCGTGTGAAAGGGATGAGGAATTGTATATTTTCGCGGAAGGTTGCAGATGCCGAAAGAGAGAAAAAGAGAGAGAGGGTCCGGTGATCTCTAAGGTAAGAAGACCTTAGGATGAAAACTGCGGTCCTGTGTTGTTGCGGGGTTAGCCGCCCCCACGATGGTACAGCCCTAAGGTCCCACCGGTGGCATGGTCTACCTTGGGTTCTGCAGTGCTCTGCGAACCGAAAGGAATGCCCACAAAAGAACGCGCCGCTCTCTCATTCATTCACCTTAGACTCAATGTAGATTTTCCCATAGGTAAGCCAGCTCTTCGGCTGCTGGGGTACGTTCTTAAAGAGGGGGATATGCTCAGGTAAAAATACACCCCCGCGGCGCGGCGCGGCGTAGGACCCCAGCCTCCGGAAATCTCCACTTACGCGCGTGGGTGAATAGTTTCTGGACTTATTTCTCTCCCTTCTTCTACTTTTTTTTTTCAATCTTTTTTTCTTCCTCCCTGTCGTTATTACAAGCGCACGACGTTCGCAGCATCGGTGAATCTCGACCGACTGTAGATCGGATCTACCCCCTCTGTTCTTAGTCCCTTCGTTCCAAGTAAGAAGGGGACCTCAAGGGCACTGGGACCAGAAAATCGGATGCACTTGCAGAGGCATACGAACGGATCATGTCGAGAACGTTTTCAACATTTTCAACTACAGGATTCGCCCTGAAACTTTCATTGACACTGACTGCTAATCAGTGATTGTTTAATGGATCAAAATGTCCTGAGAAAGAGGCTCGAGTTCTTGTGCCAACTCATAGGATCGGAATCAGAAGAGGTGCTTGAAGATTTCTCATTCAGTCGGACGTCGTTGAGATGGACGTTGATATTTTGATAGAGGGTGGTTCGATGTTTGTTCTTCTTGATCTGGGAATCTTTTGGTGAAATCTGTAACGACGAATCGGGGATCGTGGGCAGCCCTCTGTGCTGTAAATCTGGTATAATAGGAGCAAGGGTTGAGTGCCGATGGAATCGTTCAATTCGCCTTTTGTCAGACGCCTTTGATCCTGAACTGCTGCCTTCCCGTTTATCGGTATGTTATATATAGCACGGGGTACAAGATGACGCGTTGATTATAAAAAATCGTCCGTCTATCCTCGTCTCTCTGAAACCGTGACGTGTTTTTTCCCCTCTCTTGACATTCTTTGTTCTCGATAATATTATACCAAACGAAAAGAAAAATTTCAAGGTTTCTCGTGGAAAACCACATAGCTGGGACGGCTGAGGGAGACAAATTCCTGCCATACTTATTTTTTGTGGGAACATTTTTCAAATTTTTCACACGCTGCCCCCCGAGGCGGCCTAAAGGTCCGACGCTCCGTCGGTCAGTCGGTATTTCGAGCTAATATAAGCAGTTTATTAATGGCCGAGTATAATTGGTCCATTTCACGTAATTAATGGCCTGTTAATTAGTGCTGACACGATGGACAATACATCAACCTATGCACAGGTGCACCGCTCGCTGCCCATCTCGCTTCACACCCCGCATCCGCCCTAATTCTTATTCTAAATTCTCTTTGGTGAATCGATGAATAAAAACTGGAATTTGCATAGCGTTACAGTATCTGTGAATAAGCCGTGAAAAGAATAGTGTGAAATGTCGTAAGTCTGATCGTGAATACAACAGAGACGATTGATCGTGAATGGAAATCGGTTTAACCTGCAGTGTCAGTCGCAGGTTTTGAGGGTGAACAATGACTTGGTTTTATTAGTGTGTCAAAAAGCTACTTGATACTCTTTTTTTCTTCGTCTCTCCTTTTCTATTCGCGTCGATTCGTGCGTGAGGATACAATTCCGGAGCAATGCCCGCAATTCTTATGACCCTCGAAGTGAACTGAATGGAATTCGCGATCAAAAGACGGGCTCGAAGAGCTTTTTGAAACGGGACCACGATTCCGGCATGGTCCTACACCTCTCGATTCTATCCCACTCCGACCGTTTGGTGTATACCATTCATGGCGTATTTTAGTCGAATTTACAATATCGGGGACCACCTCGAGTGGGTACCTCTATAACCATAAAACGCAACAGGTGAAATTCCCGAAGCCAGGGCAGAAGATCGTTTCACGCAACTTTCGCAAACTCCTCCTCGACTTCGCGATGCGCGGCAGACAAACGGAGAGAATCGTAGAAGAGTAGGTAAATGAAGGACCACTTTTTTGTCCTTGGTACCCTCGGTGCCTCGTGCTAACCACGATCCGTCAGAAAGAGGTGCAGGCATTCACCGATATTCTCGGGTCAGGGTCGCAACCCTTGCTGGAGGGATGAGACAATCCGAACTGGCCACTCTCCGAACCATCGGGACGCGTGTCATGTAAGTATACCCATGTTTGTACAGTGACGTTTTAATCTTCGAATTGAAAGTTCAGGGATTTACCCCCCTTCCGGAGTGATCAAAACCCCTTTCCTTTTGCCTTGCGTTCCTTTCCCTTCGGGTCGTTTTCAATCCTTACCTCCATCTCATCGAGTTTGCCTTTCCCCTGGCAATTGGTTCGCGTTTTACACTTGATTTAGCAAATAACGTGAAATGATCCCCAACAGAACGGAGAACGAGAAGGAGAGAGAATCGGGCCAGGCGTCAATGGCGTTATTGTGCCGTGCCTCTCAATGAATTATTGCAGAGTTAAAGGAAAGTTTTTGAAGAATTGAAAAACCCCCGGGTATTGGAAGAAACTGCTCAGCGATCCTGAACTCCATTTCCACTTTCCTCGGATTCCGATAAGCCCTCTAGACTTTGTGAAACAATGACTGTACAAAAATTACCTCAGTCGGCACTCAAAAATCGAGACATTTTTTACGCTTCCAAGACTCATAAATTCATCGGCGACATAGAAACAGGTTATAGATAATAATCGCAGATTCCTTAGTCTCAGACGCGTCGACGCCTCTGAACACGGGTCTGAAATTCTGAAAAAAAGATGGCCGCCTGCGGAGTAACAATGGTCGTAGTGGCGCGACGCAGTCTGGGCCAACGCCAGGTAGCGTCCCGCTGAGTTAGCCAGGTGCGCCTCAACCCCAGATACATAAATTATCCAGGTACTACTAGGAAATTTTGGTGAAAATTTATGGCTAGATTAATTGCAATATCGACGATCTCGCTGGTACCGTTTTGCCAAACTCAGGGTAAAAGTAGAGAAGACAAAATCCAGCAAAGGAACCGACTCTTCCCTCATTTCTCTCCATTCGAAAAGAAGAAGCAGATTTTTTTATGCTAACTTTTTTTTGATTCTGCGATAGTCGAATTTCACAATGATCGACACGATGACAGTGTCAACGTTGTGCAGTAAATCAAAGTGACACTTGCCAAAATTCGACCTGTCACGGCGTAATGAGGACAGTAAATTTCATGAGTTATCAGTCCCATGACACAGAGAGAATGAGCAATTTTTGTCAGAGTAAAAACTGACTTTAGCCTGTCCGGTTTTGAATATGGCCAGAATCTGAGCTGAGCAATTAATCCTCTGCCTGTCCAGCACGGACTATTTTATAGCCGTAAGTCGAGCGACGCATTGCGGTTATAATTTTGGCGAGGCTAGTGAATTCCACGCCTACCTCAGAACATACTTCGCAAGAGTTGAGATGGAATAAAACCTGGCTGTATAACTGACACCTGCAGCTCATCCAAAACTTGCAGTTAAAGGTACCTCGGATGATTTATGCTTTCAGCAGGCGAAATACCCAAGCTTCAGTAGTTCAGCTAACAGCGAAGTCTCAGTTGCCCAAAACTCCTTGGTTATGGGCTAGCCTCTGACTGTCTTTGAAGCGGGATTTGCCGATTCGCTAAGCCAAGTAGGATCAACTCTCCCAGAGTACATATTCGCTCCGTTCGCTAATAGGCTTTGATGACAATAGATATTTTCGACAAAAATCCACAAACTTTTTTCATTTCGCTCTTACGATATGTATGTACCAAAGACTGCAGAATAAACAAATCCGCGAGTACAAACACTGCAGAGACCACCATGTTTTCCCCTAAGCGCGGTTGTCACAGATGATTTGTAAATTAGGTTAAAAATGGATGCTTGCTTCCTCCTACCTGCGCTCTTATTTTTGCGAATTTTTTCGGAGAATAGCGTGAAAGAAGAAGAAGAGTGAGAGAGAGGCACGTGGGAACCTGCGGAAGGACTAACGAGTCTAATCCTCGGGGGTTCTCTCAGCCAGTCCTCGAGCTGAGGGAGATTAGCCGATCTCAACGCTGCCACGGAGACTAGATGGCACCTGTGAGTACCGGAGTCTTCTTACCGGGATTCTGGAACTGGTAAGGACCTCTGGCCGCGGAATGTCTCCAGGATAATACTTAGCACAAAGGTTTCTTCTTACGTGCCGATGATGAACTCGCCACAAGCACTGCGGCCGTTAAACCCGTTTTCGTCGATTCCTTCCAGGATGTACAAAAAATGAAGAAGAAACAAGAAGAACGATTTTTTCACCTGTCTTAAACGGAAGCTGGGCTTTCGTCTCGTCAAAGAAGAGATCAAGGCGATCCGATAAGATTTTATACACTGTCCGGACGTTCGGTTCTGGACCACGAAGAATGACAGGTTGAGTTTCACCGTCTTTTCTCATAGTGAAACTGGCTGAAGATACGATCGCTGATCCAAGTTCTGCATTTATGAAATCGTTTGGTATATTCTCCGCTGTGCTGCCGTATTTCCTTTGAAAACGTGCGCGCAATGCAGTATAGGTAATCCTCGTTATTTTTCACTCCTATTTTATCTTCTTTTTTTCCACGAAGGTCCCTCTGCTGGACGGTCAACCTCAGCGAGTGACCATTTGTCACTAATAGTGAGAAAACCTCTGATATTTCATCGATCGAAAATACCAGTAGTCCCGTATAGCACAATGGCTCTTAGAAGTCACAGCTTCTCGTACCACGAGGATATAGCATCCTGGATCTTCTAGAGTTCTCTGACTCTACGAAACTTTTTTACCCCTCGTTCCTCCGCCCCCGCGCGTTATTGCCAATTTATCAACTATACTACGGATAGTTTACCGCCAGGTATTGGAGCCAGAAGTACGTACCGTACAAAGAATGGGGGACATAAAATTTGACCGAAATATTTGGGACCGTTCTCAATCGTTTTGTTGCACGGGTCGACTGACCAATGCTGGACATATATGATTCACACAAAATGGAAGTAAAATTGAGTTCCACAACAGCTGCCGAAGTTGGATCATAACAAATTGACGTTTCTCCCAAGTTCTGAGTCAAAAAGACATGTAATTGTGATGTAGGTAGATCTGAAATCGAAAAAATTGAGGACATTTTCCGACTGACATTATTGATGGAAAAATCTTTTTTTTTCTTATTGTTCCCAACACAGTGTCAGGCTATCTCTAATTTTGACTATTCTCAAAAAATGACTGATTCTTAATTTTTTGTTTAATTTGCTCGAAAGTTGCTGATTTTGTAGTAAGTATTGTCATTGAAATCTATATGCACGTATTACCATCGAGGATATTTATGCCTTATTCCGTCCGTTGCAGGTTAAAAATGTAGTCAAAATCTTAAACAAGGCGAGGTGTATCCTTGGTAATAACTTATTCAGGATATCCGTTAGATTTTTTAAATAATCCCCAAAGATAGTCCCATAAGCTGGGTAGAAAGAAGAATGACTAAATTTAATTTTTTCGTCCCTGTCGTGATGCGTTGAAGCTTTTTTCAAAATTTGCAATTCCTTTCAAAATGTAAGGGCGATTGATTCTCGTGATTTGAACGACTTTTGAATGAGTGTCTGAGTGTCGGTTTGTTCGGATACTCTCATTGTCTGATCCCAAGAATCCCGAAAATTCTTCCTGGTCGTGAAAATGGTCCGTAGTGAAGGCCGGGTCATTCATGGTTTGCGGGGACATTGGAATGCGATAAATTCCCATGGGACTCTTGGGGGCGCGCCTACACGGAAAAAACGTAGAAAAAGAGGAGAGCAGCGGAGAAAAAAAAATGGACGAATAGCGACGCGCCCAATCACCGCCATTCATAGGCTGAAGACACCGCTTACGATGCGTGTGAAGACGCGACGTACCCGTACGAAAAACTTGAAACCGGATCATTTTCAGGAAGACTATACACTGCGGTACAGATCCGACTGACAGGTCGAATGCTCACCCTTCGACTAAAAATCGGTTGTAAAATTTAAGGTCAGTCTCAGGTTTCACTCGAATCTCACAACGCGCATTTTGCGGCTTGTCGACTATAGGAAATGACATTTGATCACAAGATGCTCCTACTTGGGGGCATCTTTTCATTCGATTCTAACTCGTTAGCTCTATTATGCGGACTGAGAACCATATCCGTTGCGAGATCTGCCGTCCCCAAACCTCAGAGATCGTTGATTCAATAAACAATTATTTTCCTTCAAAGTTCGCGTTTCTACAATTTTATTTTCAACATTGATCCGATAGGTGTGCCAAAGGCCCGATCTAAACAGCGCGTAATCACCACGCTGAACGGTTCCGATTACCGCAGCATATTCACTGCCGCGCTGCAGCCAGTCGAAGCCGGAAGGAACCGCATATCCATTCAATTCACACTCAATGGGATCGAGAGCTTCTTGCATCCCCTAAAACCTACAAATCTTAGCGACACCTCCGTCTCTCAGGGTCCAGAAATCTAGAGCTTAAACATTCAAGATTCTCAGCTTTATTGGATCAATTAAGGGGGTGTCCAACGAATAACCCAAACAACGCGTACTTATCGCTTCCAGAATATTTATTTTGGAATAGAAAAAGTCGAAAAAATTCAGAAAACTTTTGATACATTAAGATATGCAAAAAATATATGTATTATTCGAAATTCATATGAAATTAAACTTTTTCATCCGTTTTCTGGAAAACAAGGAGCCAAATTAAAAACCGTGCTGCCAAAGATTTGATAAGAATGATATAAAAGTGATGTAAAGGGTAGTGATTTCAAATTGATCGGTACAATAGTTACGAAAATATCGTGACCACCGTTTTCTCGGTAGGCTTTTCGCGGGCTGTTTCTAGGGATTCCGAGGCATCTGCGGTGAGCGCAATTTCCAAGATACATTTGAAGTTTTTCCTTCAAACTAAAGCTCAAGTTGTGTACTTCCAAACCCCGTCTGCCGATTTGGTTTATCTCCATTCTTCACAAAGTTATTGTATTTTGAAAGTGAGATAAACTTTTTTTTGTTCTCACATTAAAATTGATTATATTTGATGTAATGGTCGCAATGGGCGAAAAGTAGGTACCGTGTATGACGAAGGGGTCGAATTATCCCCGTGGGCAAATTATAACACGTCCAAAAAATTTCGTTGGAGACGCGGCTCCCCGCGGTTTTGATTATCGGAGCGGCGAGTGGTCGCGTCTAGAGGTAAAGGGTTCCACCCGCTCCCGCGCCCTTAAATTTTGGGCCAGCTGCGCCCCGGTTCCTGCCACCGTTTTTGAGTGACAGCTGAATGCGCGAGCGGCCGAATTCGGGGACCCGGAGTCCCGGACCCCGGCGCGCGAACCTCCGCTACCTGTCCTGCGTCCGGGACCGCGTGCGTAACCGTATCCAGGCGCTCCCTGGCGGCTGAGACTCCGTCGTCGGGCAGGACTCGAACTTGGTAGCAGCCGTGCCCCGCTGACGGGAGTCGGGTTACCAGGACGGGCACGCACCGCGTGGGCGCATTGTCAACGTTACCCCAGTCCGACGTACCGACCACGACGCGGCTTTGTACGCGATTTAAAAAAACTACCCCGTCGTTGTTGATGGAGTTGGGACACCGTCGAGACACCCAGTAATTGAATGGTCAAAGAATGTGATCCAGAGAGAACTGGATTACGCACTGGATCGGTCCTGGGAGATTTATACCCGCTGTATCCTTGGAACGTAATTGATATCACTGTCTATGCAGAGTTGATGCAACTCGGCAAATAGACACAAAATTTATGACAGTTTTAGTACAGAAAAGAAGCATTTAGTATTTAAGAATCATGCATTGAACGTACAAACTTATATGCTGTCTGATTAATCCAATCATCAGAAAAGATGTGAAAGGTCCACTTGTCAAATAGGTTGATCTGCGATGATCATAGATATGCGGGAATAAAGTACAGCAGCTCCAGACGGCTCAATGACGATCGTTTAATATTCATGTTACTGCACTGTGTTACTTATTGTATTGTCCTCGCACTAATGCAAAGCAATACCTTATATATAATTGATATATATGCCGCGAAATTTGACATCAAATGAATCAGTATATACTTTGGGGGCGTTCAAATTTTATAAGTAACATTTTTTTACCCAATCCCTCCCACGTAACAGACCGCAACAATCTAGTTTACCCCTTCCTCCCCATTATTAGGTAACATTATCCCCGTTATATTGATCTATAAAATCAATATGTAAATTTTTTATTAATGAGGGTGGAGATAAGATGTTTTCGATTTTGTTCTGTTTTTTCATTGCCTCGACTTTAAAAAGAAACGAATATGATAGGTTCACGGGCACCAAAATTATATGGCCCTGAAACTTGGACTATGTATATGCGCCCAACACACCGTATGCTTGCGTCCATCATTATTCGTGAAAACCGATTAATCTACTGTTGTGGTGACTAGCCCAAAAAAATCTGAGTAAGAGTTAATCTAGTATATCTCATTCGCATTAATCTGAGAGAATGTTCATTGTTGGAAAAACTTACGATTAATCCAATAGGGATTGCAGACGGTGCCACAATCTGTGAAGTTCTACTCTATCCAGAATATATCGTTCGAGAAATGTTTACCTACAAACTTGTAATTTCGCGGATAATGCTTATAGTCCATCAACTAAGGGTGATCTCGAAAATTAAACATGTGAAAATAGAAATAAATTGACCTAATATAACCCGACTATCGTTTCACCTGACAACAAAGCGGTCTGATATTCCCTGAACCCTAGAGTCCTAACTCACAGCTCCACAGCTCACCTGAGAACCGATAAGTTCAGAGGTGGTATAGGCAGGCGGTGGCCAGTGGGAGTCGCGGACATCGATCAGGGTTGTTCCCTTCGCGCGTCCATCCGTCCCGGGTAGTTGATGGATGCGAGATTACCGCTGTAGGGACACTCGTTGACACCCGGTGATGTATCACCGCCTTCGCCTACACCCAGAAGCAGCTACTTACGCCGAAAATGGTGGTTGTCAACGGCGACATCACCTGCATCCAAAAAAAAAATATATATAAATACATGTTTCCCCCCGAAAAAACCTCCGGAGTCTTTAACGCTTTAAATTAACGCACTTAAAGTACAATATTTCCCAAAAGTTGAGGAAGAAGAAATCAATTAGTCGTGAAATTGTAAAAACCAGGAAAGTTCCATACCTACTGGGTACAGGGATACTCATTTCGCTGTGGCGGAGTAAAAAAGATGGAGCATTTTGATCCTCAGATAATTTGAGTTTCTATCGTTTTGTCGGATTTTGTACTTTTTTCGTACTGCAGAAGAAGCAAGATTGTCGCTTTACCTTGGCTCAAGTCATACAACTCTTTTACAATTATTTTCGCCTTCACATTCCTCACTACAAGATGTTAAAGATATTGCCTTTCGAAAAATCCACTCAAGTTTTGTGTCCATTTTGGGTTGGTTGACATTTTATTGTACTAATTTTTGTACTCAAATTTAAAGGACGATGTACTAGATTTTGGTGTGAACTTGGATATTTTCGATTATCAGAGTCCATGGATCTCGGAAGCAAAAAGTAGCATCACAGCACAATTCGACGTACCTACCAGAACTTTTTTGATTCATACAAAAGTGCATAAATTGCATAAAAAATACTACTTTAATTTCACAACTTCTGAATTTTCACGGCATAGGGCGATTTTCGGCGATGTACAAATATGTATCTTAATTTTCGCTTGAAGCCAAAAAGTTGTATGCTACACCCGGAAATCTGCGTATTTCAAAATCACCTTATAAAAAAAAAAAAAGATTGAGCAGCAGTTCCTCCAATATCTGTCTTCCGGAGTAAAAACGAAGAAAAAGAAGCTAGAAGAATCCGCAAGAGGTTGTTTCGCGGATGGGGGTGCAGGTTCTATGGGTGAAGATAAGTTGATGTTGTCTCCGTTTTTGCGTCCGGGTAAAAATCTACCGCCCGCTTTAAGACTTATTTTTCGTCGAGGGGCTAGCTGGTCCATTTTCGTTGACACGATGTATCACGGTACAGAATACTCCCGCTGAAGAAGGGTCAGAGGTGGCGGAGAGCCACCCGTAGGGGTTGGTGCGGGAGTGAAGACGGTGAATAGAAGATTGGAACTCTTTCTGCGGTGACGGGACTCCTTCCGGCGGAGAGGACGATAGTGCCGGCTATTTCCGGTGGCCGCCGCCATGACATTGCTATCGCGTCAAGTCTACCCTCGGGCCTCCCCGCAGAACATGCTCGTTTCGGAGCTTGTCCGTACCTAGCGAATTCGTATCTCCTTCGAGATTCGAGACCCTGGAATTTCTAGGAAATCGGTTTCTCAGATTCACTTGGCTCTTCATTTTTACGCGACCATCGACACACTCACGCCCATTTACAGGTGAATAAGCGTTTCACAAGATCAAGGGATTAGTTCATAGGCTAATGAAAGCCGGGGTTGAACAATAGAGGGATTTAAGTAACTGAGTGAACGAAACTGTCCCAACATTACATATTCGGAAATTGTGCGCGGTTATTCGCAGACCGGATTCGAAATTGTTTTCAGAAACAAAGAACAGCTGTTGGGTAGTTGCGTGTCTCTGATTATGTTCGTTAATCCCTAATAAATACGTCATTCTGACCGCAGTGGATTAGCACTGAAAGTAAGGGATTAAAACCCCGCAGGGAAAATATTTTTCGAAATTCTGAAATCAGAAGATCGCAGAGAAAGGCCAGGACAGGGCATACACGACGACAATTCTACCGGACCCGCCATCTTACCTGCGCCAGAATCGCGCACGCGCCTCAATCCTAAGTCGTAACACACTCAGGTATGCATCATGTACCTACATGACCACGTTTAACTATTAATTATTCAACCGGGAAAGGGAGGGACGAAAGACGACCGGGACCCGGTACCTCATCAATTTTGCATGACCCATGATTGCTGCGGTACACGACGGCTTAAATATTTGCCACAGACACACACGTGCGTCTTGGCCTTCGGCCCTCGACAATGTTTCGCAAAGAACATTTTTCTTCTTTTTCTTTTTAGTTTGGAAATCAAACGGTCTCCTTATATGCGAACCCCCACTTCAGAGGATCAGAAATTGCCGTGGAAGATTCTACTTTTATGACTGTTTTCAGTAAAATTCGTGTTAATTTCAACGTTTCATTTACCTACATAGAGGAGAATAATCGTGGGTGTCATTCGTTTCATTCACTTTAAACAACAAATTTGTACATTATCGTACCGAATCAAAGAGTAGTTGAATGAATGAAAAGCCAATACGAAAATTCGAGTTGTTTTCCTGGAAGACAAAATTTTGTGGAAATGGACGAAGAGACAGTCTTCCAGGTACTTCGTAATCTCATCGATTCGGTCCTGCAATCTGCAGTTGTTTGCCTACAATGAACGATCCTGCATAATCAATTCTCGGATCGTTAACGGAATTAAGATTGATCTGTGATCGTGGATTGGATCGGATTAGATACAGAGATTCGAAACAAAGAAGGGACCACCCGAGAGTGATGTCTCGACAAAGTTCCTCGCGGCTCGTGGCGTCACGCACGGTTAACTTCCGCCACAGCAATCATAGATTTGGTTTTTAGACCATTTCTATAGTTCACGGGTCTGTGGCGCAGACGTGATCTCGACGGTAACCGATTTCGGTCACCTTACACCGAAGAGATTCAGCGGTCAAGAAATCGCATAAAATTTTAGACTGCGCATGAAATGTTGGAAATCTCGTTATCACACAATCCAATAGTGTGTCAACAGTTCAAAGCCGTTTTTACTGTAACCCTCGGTCATTCTTGAAAGCTGATCAATAATGTTGTATTTGGCGGGTTCAAAATAGGAGTTACGGTCTCCGAGATTTTGGAACGTGCCTGTACCAATTCGCATAATCGATCAGGTCCGGCTGGTCTAAAGGGGTGTTCGAATGTTGTACTTTGGGAGCTCTGAAGCTGGGGGAGGGGGAGGAGTTTGGCGATTCGTAACAGTCGCTAACGCGAAGTAGAAGTAATGCGGAAACCGTGTCGCCTGAATCCGGAAGTCCCCGCAACCCAACGGTCGTCGTTCGAAATTTCAAGGCAAAACTTTTTTCTTCTTCTAATGTGTCTAAGTTTACTGTCACCGGTTCACAGCGTCCGTCGTGAATTATATCTGGTTCAGTTTTCACTCAGATTTTCAAAGATTAATTTCCCTCACTGTGAGGAGCACCGTTATATTTACGTTTTTCTCAATCGCTACAGAGAAGTTTGATACTTGTGATCCGACTCTCTTATTCCATCTCTGCGTTTCTCGATACGAAATGTGCTATACTTACCTGTGATTCACAGTGCGTAAATTATACTCCAAGAATTTCATCATATTTCGCAACTTATATACTGGGTATTTACACAGAACCGCTTTGCAGGGGCGATGATTTACAAAACGATCCCCTTTTCTCCCCCTCCCCCTCTTCCGTTGAGGACGTTTATCGAGTGTATGAATTAAATTACCGTTTTATTACCCCCTCATATAAGAAGAATATTCTCGCTCACAACGTTAGGGGAGTTCAATTATGAGTAAAAAATATACAATATTGGAATACTAATTAACGAATAAGATACCCAAAAAATATCTCCATCTCAATCACGTTTATCGAAATTCGACTTTCTGTGGTAATTTGATCAAGATTCTCAATCGATTCTCAATTCTGATTCTAAATTAAAAATTCGACTCTCCTCCTCATATGTTTTATTCTTGAATTAATAATAATACTCTATTAAAACTAAGTTCGCTCATATGATATCCACTTTGAATATGTGACAAAGCTGATTCCTATCGGTCGTGTAATTAATTTTCCAATAAAATTACGTCACATACCTCAATTCGATGACACAAGATCCCGAAATCCTCAGACTCGCGTTACGCCTGAAAAAATCTGTCCCCCTTTTGTAGTATGAATAATGAATATACTCTATCATAGTTTGTCTGCTTCGGAGAGCAAACGAAAAATTGGATATTAGTTTAACTGTACGGTGTTTTTATCTAAGCTAGTTTGTTTCGGCGATAATTTTGAACATACGTAAGCGATCGCGAGGAATGTCATAGGTCAATTATTCGAGTTGACATCCCGCACGTCCCTGGGCAATATCGCAAGTTGAGAACTTCTGTCCGCGTCCGGCTGCCCTGCGTCAGGGGCTAAAGCGCAAGGGGAGGGGTTTGGGGGTACGCATTCATCGCGATGCAGATGGCTTCCAACCCTCGCGACCCTACTGATGCTGCTGCGTACCCATTCGTGTGTTCGTTCGCGCGTGTGTTTCTCTCAGTCTATACGTATGCACACACGGTACCTCGCGAAATAGTAGTATACGTACGTGCCCACCTAACCCATACCTCGGGGTCCAATACGATCCGCGTGCAGGCTCCGAGCCCGTCGCCTCGTACATACCTATGGCTACATACGAACCAGCTATGGCAATGGCTACGTGCGGATATAACACAGAGCTATATCTGCCTCTGAATAGTCGCAGGTAGAGGTGCGTGCGTCTATGTCCATCGCATTTAGACGTAGAATCATCGAGGAAGAATGATCAGTCAGATTACAAAATCGTACGACGTAAAATTTACATTGTTCTGTGGATAGAGTTTATTGCAGATTCTTAATTATAATCACCCTGGTTTACACTGGGCTCCTTCCGTGTTTAGGGCGAGGCAAAAAAGGACTGAAATAAAGCTTGAAGTGAAACAAGAAGGAATAATAATTCGAGTTTATTCCAGGTCAGAGCGAAGTGTATAATATAACTCGCCCTCTGAAGCCCTTAGAGGAAGAATATAGGTACGTATACGAACTTGTATACCGAACTCTAAGGTAGGTAGAGAACGGCGGGTAGGTACTCGACGACTCGGTTTCTCGATCACTTTCATACAGCCCCCGAGCGCCCTTACCTGTAAGGGCGATCCGCAATGACGAGGGTTCCCCCTGGCTCTGCTCCAGTCTAACATCCAGGGGCACGAGGCTTCTTGGCGTATTTTTATGACGCCATACACGCCACTGCCGCTCATCCGATACTGTTTCGCGTTTTTTCCTTTTCTTTTTTTCAATTTAACCGAAAAGCGAGGGGTAACGTTTGCCGGAATGAAGCTCTTTCTATGATCACTGTCACGTTTATCGTGAATTGGCTTTAAATCGAATCACATGCTGGCTGCAGTAAACGGAATAACGAGCCCAGGTGACTTTCTGATCGGTGACTGCACAAGCAGACAGGGCCTACAATACAGCCGGTAGCCGGACCCCATGATATCTGGAGGTCGATTGTTATGAAAATGTATGAAGCTCTATGGTTATGGGAGACGAGAGTGCAAGTGGTTATAAGAAAAGGAGTCGTCACATACTCGAAATTGGCATAAATGAGATTGATACGAGTTTAAGTAACTTGGTTCTGCTCGCATGGAGTCACACGCATCCGCATTGCATAGAGAAGAAGAAGAAGAGAGAGATTTTCAGAGAGAGATGGACAGTCCTTGAAGAGATTCCTGTGACTCCGGTCCCTGGACACGTCGTGTTATTGTCCGTGGAACGTGGTCACGTCACCACCGCGTCAATCTCACGATTAACTCGGCATTAAGCCTCAGCCTCCAGCCTCTGCAGGCCTCACTAGCCTCACTAGCGGAAAAAATAAACAAGTCGTGTTCCTATCGCGACGACGCCTTTAGCCAAGTTATTACCAGACCCTCGGCGACCGTTACACCTGAGAGAGAAAGACGATTTCAAATTGCGGCTTCGGTTTCTTCACCGCTTATATACCCGTCGACGTTTTATTATGAGCTGAGCTATGAGCTATGGCTATGGCCTTATGTAGAACAAGTATAATAAAATTATTTTTTAACCAGCATCGCACTATGAATTTCATTATTCGAGGGACAAATAGTTAGATAGTATAATATACCTCGAATAAATAACGTGACCCTACCAACCCATCTCACCCTCCGATCCCTTCGCTGCACGGTTATAGAAACGAGGACGCTACTGTTATATAAACCAATATCGAACCAACTTTTGTTCCATATAAGAATAACTTTACCGAATGATTGGTTCATCTCGTCGATACTTTGAAAACTTTTTTTTTGCGCGATACCTGAGCCACTAGATCATTCGAAAAAATTCTTCGGACTCAGAGTCTAAGAAATATTTTAAACACAGTGCAAAGTGAGTAATGACGCTGGAAAATAATTGGTACTCGAAAAACTTGTCTACAGTCTTCAATAGCGGCGCAAAAATTTTTTTATACAAGTCAAAGCCACAGAGATTAATTACAGGATTGTTTTTACCACTCTCCGATCATTTTTCTCTTCGATCAGTGTACTGTGATCGTTTTAAAGCAATTTTTCTAATCCTTCACTGATTGTTGTAAACAACGCGCGTAAATTATATTGTAGTTGTGCTCAAGACTCAGACGTGGTCTATTTGCACAGCGGAGAATTGCAGTGGATTTGAAGAGGCGTGGACAGCTATAGGCTCGCAGCGTCCAAGTTTCACAGGTCGTTTAGCAATCAAGCGGAATGATGTAGCAGCTAGGCGACCGAACGACCAAGTCGAGAGTCCGAGGTTGCATTGGTTCTCGTTGGGGCAAATGGACCGTTGGAAATTAATTACCCCCTTGTACTCCGCGCCCCTCGCACCCACGTTCGGTAATTATCGATTATGATTATTATGAAGGAGAACGAATACATCGCATTTATACAGGGACACGACACTGGATGACGTCAGGAGTTTGGTCAGCGTAGGTATTAGGGGGAAAACCTTCTCCGAATCGTCAACCTTTAGGGGTGTTCATAAATTTCGTAGAATCGAGTGTTTTCGCCGGGCACACAACCCTTTCGGACCGTTTATACCCTCGGTATGGTAGCAGTATTATACCCTGGCTATAAGCTACCTGCAGTTAAATCACTTACGACAAATCGACAAACAACTATCGTCCTACAGTGACGAATTCACCCTGCCTTCTATTACCCCTTTGCAGGATATTTTGTTATTGTATAGCAACTTATGATGATAAGTTCATTCGCCAATTATTCCTTTTTACGGAGGTACACAGAACCCGAATTCTCAATTTATTGTGGATTTCATTGAAGGGCGCCCGAAACCCTTGAGGGGTGACATTTCAGCGTTTCTTTGAAGAAAAAATCGTGCCAAAGAAAAAACCAATCTCGGAACCCTTCCAGGTTTATCTTATATTTCAGTTCGAATTCTTCTTTGTTCGTAATTGTCAGAATTAGCGAAACCATAGTCCATCCCAAAGCATTCGGAGTTTGGATCAAATGTTTCAGAGACAAAACGATGCCCAGTGTGGAGTCTCTGAACCTTTTCGGGACGAGAAAAGTAAAAAAGAAAAAAGTTTTTCCGTATTTTTTCCAATAAACGTTGATGAGCCTGGAGTGTCGATAGTGTTTTTGAAGTCTGTTCTCGATCCGTTTAAACGGATTACAAGGTGTTTAAAGCCACTGTGGATTGTGGAGCGACGGTTCAATGGTGAATACGTATTATACTATCATCCAACACTGACGTCATTGTATCCATTGAACGTCTCACGCGCCAAAGAATCTCGCCTGTTGTAGAACCTAAATATACGTGGCGTACCCACGCGAGAGATCGACCCCATGATCCTCTGCATTTGAAGTCACTTTCATTCACCCCCTGTGCTAAATAGGTTTCTCGAAGGATGGCCGCTGTTTGTAACAACCTGCACTTCGGTCTTCGTAATTGCAATATTCTTAGAGCTCAGAATCTTAATAGAAAAGAGTCTATCGCCATTGTGATGCGTGTTTTTTTACATCACATCCCCACAGGTTTCTTTCAATCCTAGTGAAACCCCGAGACAATACATCGGGAGTCTATAGATCGTTCCCACGCTGACAATCGGACCAACAATGCAATGATAATTGGCAATTTTACGCCCAAATATTAAAGCGCTCGGGAGAATTATCAGCCGGTGGTGCAGTAGCTACAAAGTTCGACGTTTCTTCTCTCACCGCTTTTTGATCTTTTATAAATTCACTTTCATCGTGTTTTGTTCATCTTGAAAAGAAAAACGGCGTCAAGCTAGAGGCGCGCCGGGCCCAAAACGTCTTTTGCAGTTTCAGGAAGATTCCACCAAGGTGCATAATGCTATGCTGTGTGGTAGGTGTGATGCTGCGGGGGAGCCTCTGAGGATAAGCGCCACCGCAGTTTCTACGTTGTGTGGTAGTGGCACGGGATTATTTGGATCCCGTTGAATGGCAACAATCAGGCTTTGTAATCGGGCCTCCTCAATAAAGACATTGTTGGCCACCCTTGCATCCCCCTCATTCTTTGGCCTCGTTATTTCAGTTAATAGAGAGACTCGAGTCCGTAGTCACCTGTTACTCGACCGCATCCACCTCAATCCTTTTCGTTTCTACGATTCATCCGACTTTTATTTCCTCCGTTTTAATACCTGATTCCCTTGATGCGTGAAGCGGTGCGGGAGTTAATATACCAGTGATGGTCGCGATTTTGCCGCCACGCGACAAGGTATAAGGTACCCACATACCTATATCATACAAACATTGATTTGAATCACAAAGCCCGCCCGCGGTCTCCCATTGTGAACCTTGAGCTTATTGTGTCTGTCTTTCTCTCCGCCGTTTTTCGCTCCCTCTTGATATCTCATCCTCCGTTCCACGCGGCAACGTGTTCTTATATTTTTCCTTCTACCTTCTTCTTATTCTTATACACGCTATACGTGCCACTTGTGGCACTCGAACACAATTGGCAAACAACTTTCTGTAGAAAATTCTTCAATCTTCCTACGTCTGTATGCAGAATATCGGAAGACTACTCCCTCATTGCGACACCGTTCCGCGTTTTGCTCTGTAACAGATACAATGTTCGGTACATCTGTTACGGCTAACGTGTACGAGTACACAGAGGTGCAGGGCTGGTTAGTATAGATGGATATAGTATGCACAGTAGAGTGTAGTGCTCGGTACAATGCCGTGGTGTATTTAAGCGCAGGATCTATTATCCGTTGTGACCTAAACACGTGAAAACATTCTATTGAGAGGCGATAAACGACGAAGAGAGGAGAAGAGAAGAGAAGAGGAGAGAAGAGAATCGAGACTAGCTATGGGTAGCATGGTGCATCGCGCGCGTCACACAAGCAAAGAACCTGTTGCCTACCGCAGATAGATGCGTATAATAGAAGAATACGTCATAGATAATCACAACGGAGTCTATGGAATCCCCCTGCCTCACCATCGGCTTATGCAGCATACCGTATTGTCGCTTTTCTTATAACGCGCATTCATCACATGATCGCTACTTTTTATTCTCAAAAAGAAAAAATCCCATCACAATACACCTCTGAAACCGTTTAACTCAACTCCATTTGCGACTGATCTAAAGTCAGGAAATAGAAAAATAACAAAAATTAGGTTATGTTCGAGATGGATTATGACGATGCGAGTCTGTTTCTGTAAAGGATTGCAAAGTTGATTTCAAACAAATTCGTTCTGTCTTTGATCTTGTTTTCGCACGGGGAAAGAAACTGAACGTATAATCGAGAATCGTATACCTTGATAGCCTAAACAAAACAGGGTCCGTAACATAGCCGATAGCCGATAGCCGATAGCCGATAGCCGATAGCGTGTATTAAATCGTGGGCGAATGGTGACAGGCGGGTGGTAGATACCTCGGGGTTATTCTTGCGCAGACGATTCAGCGTCGCCGCGAGAGGACTCGCCGTACCTAGTTGTGACGTCACCGAGCGCAGTTCCCGCCCCCAAGGGTAGGAATGGGCGCTGCTATTGGCTGTATGGAATGATGGCAGGCGTGCGTCGCAATCGATAGCCCCTGGTAGGTTCGTCGACGCCGGTCTAAGCGACAGTGAGAGGATAGCGTGGAAGCGGGCAGAGAGAAACGTAGGTGGGGAGGGGGAAAACGACTCGGCAGGAAGCAGGCTAGCGAACGAACGGAGGGCCCGGCGCTCGAGTCTACCAACACTCAGACCGGACTGTTGCTCCGAAGTGAGTGGAGGTCGCTTCTTCGCCACGCTCACGATTCAGTTTACGTTATATATATATATATTTAAAACGAAAATTCAGGCAGCGTGCTGCAGTGACGAAAGAGAAGAGATAAATAAAGAGAAAGAGAGAGAGAGAGAGAGAGAGAGATAGGAGCCGTGATTATTGAGAGAAAATCTTCGGAGATTTGTGTAAATCGTTTTGGTTTCCATCGTGTTAAATTCGAATATATATATAAATATTTTTTCGCACAAGTTTTAGGGTCTACTCTTGTTTCTTTATTTCTTTTTGGATTTATCGAGCGGTTATTTTTAGAATCGTAAAACAAGTGTTGAAGATTTGAGAACCGCAAATCGATTCTAATACTGTGAACAATATCCTCGTAACAGTGATCAAAGTGTGATTCGTGCGTATACGGATGGTTTTACTCGAAACTTTGGATTCGGATGTCGAGTGATTGTTGTGACTATCAGATACACGATTACAGTGATCGACGTAAATACATTCAGTTTACGGTAGAAAAACTGACTCTCGTGACTGACTTGAACCGAAACTACGATTTAGTGTGATTATACATGGTATTCGGAACAAAAACAAACGAGCTAAACCAGTTCAAATAAAAACTGTACAACCAAGTGTTTCGTTTCAACTGTATAACACAAAAGTGGACTCTCTACTAGGGAAGATAAAACGATCGCCGATGTTTCGAGTTCGGAAATACCCGACCGCGTAGCGAAACAATACCGCGGGATCCGTCGTTCTGGTTTCTCAAAGACAGCGCGAGGGATAAGATTCCAGTTCTCGACACCCTACCGTTAAAAAAAACGGCGGCAAACTGTACGGGCACAGGGAGGACGATATGTTGACGATGGAGACGGACCTGAAGGGCGGCAGCCTTCACGGGCAGATGCCTCCGCACCCGCACCAAGGTGTATCACCGATGGGTCACCACACGGGGGTCTCGCCCTACGGAGCATTGGGCTCGATAGTCCACAGCCCCGCGTTGTCCGGCAGTCCACCAACCTCGGGTGGTCTTGGCCTGGGCCTCCAGCATCACCACCAGGCCCCGTCGCACCACTACGCCTCGATGCAGTCACAGCAACAGCAACAGCAGCAGCAGCAGACTATGCACGCTCTGGCGAGCCAGCAATCGGCCCAACAGCAACAGCAGCAACAGCAACAGCAGACCCAGCACCACGGTCACCAGCAACAACCCCAGCAGCATCAACCGCCGAATAACAACAACAACACGAGCAAGAACAATAATATAGATCGAGTGAAGAGACCGATGAACGCGTTCATGGTGTGGTCGAGGGGACAGAGGAGAAAAATGGCTCAGGAAAACCCTAAGATGCACAATTCGGAAATATCGAAAAGACTCGGCGCGGAGTGGAAACTCCTGAGCGAGACCGAGAAACGGCCGTTCATAGACGAGGCTAAGAGGCTGAGGGCCGTCCACATGAAGGAACACCCGGACTACAAGTACAGGCCGCGTAGAAAGACAAAGACGCTTTTGAAGAAGGATAAATTTCCGCTGGGCGGTGGAGTCGCGGGAGTCGGTGGCATGCTAGGAGTCGACCAGAGGACCGTGGGCGCCGGAGGACCGCAGCAGCCTCAGTTACCGCGCGACGTGTATCAAATGCCAAACGGCTACATGCCCAATGGTTACATGATGCACGACCCCACAGCGGCCTACCAGCAACACGCGTACGGCAGCCACATGGGAACGGCCGGGGGCGGCTACCCGAGGTACGACATGGGCCACCACATGGGGGGCGGAAGCCCGAGTCCGATAAACAGCTACATGAACGGATACGGGGGCTACGGAGGTACCACCGTACCCGGCGGCTCGCCTTCTCCTTACCACCAGCCCCAACCAGGCTCGCAAATGTCGAGTCACAGCCCTTCGGGAAGCAGCATAAAGTCTGAACCCACAAGTCCGGCTAGCGCCGGCATCCACACCCCGACGCCTACCGGACCATCGTCAACCGGAGCACCCGTTAAACGAGAGTACATGGGGCAGCAGCAGACCCAGCAACCCCAGGGCGACCTACGTCAAATGATATCAATGTATCTACCGCAGAACGCTGAACAAAGCGTCGTCCAACACGGGGGGAGCGTTTACTCGCCTGGACCGTCCCCGGATCCGCTGGCGCAACATCACTCGGGCGTACCACCGCTAACTCACATGTAAGCTGAATATTATATATACATATATATATTCTATAATATAATTATATGATGATGATAGTGATAATAATAATAATAATAATAATAATAATAATGATAATAATAATAATAATAATATCAATAATAATAATAATGAAGAGGTGAATAGGAAGTGGATGTGATTCTTTCTTTTTTTTCTATTATTAGTATCATTCGATTAATCAATAATATGCGAGGAATCAAAAAAATATACATTGATAATTATTATTATTATTGTTATTATTGATAGTTGTATCGATATGCACGTGTTTATTGTCGTAAGAGATATACGTATACGCGGACATAAGGTATACGCGACTTGATCTGGATCGCAATCGGCTTTTATCTCTGATTCTTATTCATTTTTTTTTTTTTTTTTTTTTTGTTTTTCTGTTCAATTATATTCTTGGTCTTGTTTTGTGTTCGTATCGTGTGGATAAAGACTGTTGTACGGTTGTTGAGGAAAAAGTAAATTAAAAGATAAATAGTTGTGTATTAATTCGTATGATTATCTGGAAAACTTTTGTTAGATATAACTACGAGAAACTAGACGAGACGTATAACAGCCGAGTAAGATTCTTCCGGTTGACGAATACCTACGAATACGAACGGGGACTGAGGGAACAGGAACACGAACATGAACATGAACATGAACAGACGGCCAGCGGTCCAGAGTAGGAGATAATAATTCATCACGTTAAAGCATAAGCAGCTAACCACTGAAAAACTACCCTCATAGGATAGCTTAGAGAGGATCGGATGATGAACGAACGTACGAACAAACCTGGGTTTGAGAGGTGGCTGTGAGAAGGTGTGGGGGCTGCGGGACCAATGTACCGATATACCAAAAGACCAAAAATTCAAGCCACGAGGTCAGAAGCGTTTTCCAACCGAGCACACCTTACCTTCTTCGACGAAGACCGATCACTGCGTTGTTCCAAAGGAATGTCATCCGCAATTTGTGAATAATAGAAAAATATAGACACGAGGTTCGACAAGGCTGAACGGTGCCCGCCGAACGGTGGACGCTTGTGATCTTGTTAAAAATGCTTCCGCGGCCCCCACATTGTACTTCAAAACAAAAAATACGATTTGTCCAACTTTCTATGGAATACAACAATCTACGACAAATTTGTACCATAGTTGTGTTACTAGAAATTCGGACACTCGTTTTAATAAAAAAATAAAAATAAAAAAATGCTACAAAATTTGTCGTGAAAACTTCAAACGCCAAAGAATTAGAGTGTGAAAAATCATCAAAAATGAATATCAGTCAGCGATACGTCGAGGAGTCGAGTCTTCGCGTTCTGTAAGGATTTCGACTTTGCTCCTTGCACAATATTCGCGTGATGGTAACGAAGGATATAAAATGATAACAAAAATAAGAAGAACAAATTCTAAACGGTGGTGAAATATTTATTTGGCTTTTGAAGTTTTTACGATGAAAACAATCGTTTTGCGTGTGAAAGTTTGGACCGCCTTGTGATTCTACTCTCTTACTGAACGGAATGAATGCTAATCATATCCTCCTCCCTATACTGTTTCTGCTAAATCTGCAGTTTCAGATCACGCGAATATTAAGAGAAAAAACAATGAATAAACATAAACTAACACTATACCAGTCACAGTATTTATATATACAAATCTATTGTTTACTAGTTTTTAGGTCGTCATTATTATATTGTTGACTATATTAATATTGGTGAAGACAACAAAAAAAAAAAAAGAAATATGTAACGTGACGTAGCCGCGAGGTTTCAAAAGTGACGCCTGCTTCACCCCACCCCTCACCGCTATGTCCAAAGAGAAAAAAAAATGAAAAAAGAAAAAAAAATATCTTCCCCGATAAAAACGAGAATATGAAAGAAAAATAGAAAATTTCCATATGTAAATAGTACCCGAAAGATAAGAGTAAAAGGTAATATTGAAAAAAAAAAGAAAATTGGAAAAAAAAAATTAAAGTAAATAAGACAAGAGACGAATATCGCGTCATTATGGTTTATTATTATTACTATTATTATTATCATTATTATTATTATTATTATTATTATTATTATTATTATATTATCATTATTAATATTCTGATTACTACTATTATTACTATTATTAATTCTTTAATTATTATCAAATATAGATTTTAATATTTATCCGTATGTACTCTGGTAGGGAATGTAAGATAACGATTTCATTTTTGATTTTTTATTTTCCTTTTTTTTGTTTCTTCTCTCTCTCTCTCTCTCTCTCTCCCTCTCTCTCTCTCTATCTTTCTCTCATGTATTTCTTTCCCTCTTAATTTGTGCCTATAGTATATGTATAACTATATTTGATCGACCGTGCGGCATCGAGCGTCGTCCCGCATTATCCCGGGCGACTGCCCTGCGAAATAAAATTCGACTATTATTATAGATTAATAAAGAAAAGAAAAAAAGAAAACGACACGAAAACTTAAATAATGAAAAAAAAAAAACAAGAAGTTAAAACCAAAAAATTATAATCCGTTAATTGAATTGCGTTTGACTGTGTATAAAGAGAGTAAATAAAAGTGATGGCAAATTCGTTAATACCTATATTTATGATTAGAATGAAAAAAAAATAATAATAATAATACCCAAGAAAACAATAAAACTAAAATAAACAATACAAAATCGAATAGCTTTTAGTTTAAACTATTCTATATTTCTTTATTAAATAATTATTATATGATGATCCTTTCTGAACAAAGTATTTGTACAAATTTATAAACGTTCAAAGAAAAAAAACAGAAGTAACTGAGAAAAAAACGAAGAAAATTAGGATGGTGAACATTTCTGTACAGATGTTTCGCAAGGCGATAATCGCTGCAACAAAAAATGTGAATATATATTCATTAAGTCAAGTTTACATTGTGTTTCTATTTCATCACCTGATCACCAATTATCCCCACATATACTCCTCTTATACCAGAGCAAAAGACTCTACGCCAAACATGTTTTGCAAAATTTGTATACTATACAATATACATCGACATTTTTTTTTTTTGGTCAAATTGCTTCGTCAGTTTATGCTTAATTTTGTTTTATCCGTCGTCGGTTGTGCCTTCAGCCAATCAACACATCGAGTCAATTATTTTTCCATACCGACAGCAACCTTCTGTTGCTGCTGTGTGCAATCATCTCAACATTGTTAAAAAGGAAAATTCATGTTAACCGACTGAGAGAAAAAACAACATTCTTCTACTATTCAAATTTCTTGAGAGATTTTATTTTTATTACACTTTTTTTTCTTCATCTTACGAATTGAATAGTAACTTAATTTTCGGATAAATTACGTACGTATATTTATATTTTTTTTCTTTTGTTTTTTCTATTCTAGTACAACCGATTTCAAAAAACGAGTCGAGAGGATCAGGTAATTATATAAAACAAAAAGAAAATTGATTCAAAATTTATCTCACACACACAACAGCACGTTTGTTCATATTATATTGAGAATCTGTAAAATTGGTTTTCATTCTTTTTCAACGTCTGTAGGTACAATTGAACTAACCTTTATTTTCATACACGTTACCACACGATATCATCCCCCCAAAAATCTTCAAATCTCCATATATACTTTCATTTTGCAATGAATATAATAATAACAAATCTAAAGTAAACTTCAATTATTTTATAATCACGATCAATCGCGTTGAAATAAATGAATAAATAAATGAATAAATAAACAAACAAATAATTGTATGGAATTATTGGTACAGGAAAAAGCCATTAAGTTGTACACAGCAATAAATATTATATCATCGAAGTAAACGGCGCGTTTGTCATATTCATATACAAGTCGTTTTGAGTTAAAAGGCCGGTGGGTCTCCCTCTCGCCACTAAATGCAAATGCGCGCAAGGCAGGCAGCAAAGTGTAGAGTAGCACCGCGCGGGCTCGGCGAAGTGCTTTCAATTACCTACCTATTCTCGTTGTCGACTGTCGTGGCGGATCCTGGCCCGGGCCGGTCATGGGCCGTGACAATCGAGGGGACTCTCTGTATCATTTAGTGCTCTACTTAACTTCTCATGTGCGAGAATAGCTACACTAGTTATCTGAAACTAGAAAAAGAAAAAAATTCATCAATTGCACGGTACTAGAAAAACACATCGACGTTTACATTTCTCTAATTTCGATAGGTAATCATGCATATAGTAAAATCTGTTTCATCTCAAAGTCAACAAATAAGGATGTCGTGTCATAAGAATGTGTTTGCTTTGTTAATTTTCGAACCAGTGTAAACTGATATGAACTTGGTGAGGCGTGCTGCTATAAGATCCGCTTCATTCGAACATCTAGTTTGGTCGTGGTTTCACCGAGCGACGGCTCGATGTAGCGAAGAGATCTAGCGTTGCGGTAATATATTTGCCAATTCTAGGATGTATTTTTAGCTCATTATTGTTATCACTTTTATAATTCCAAATTTTAGTTTAACACTCGTGAGTTACGACAGGCATAAAAAATGTTCACGTCTAGTTTCTATAAATCGCGTGAAAGACTCGTTAAGTGGTTCTCATATAATGGCGAAAACTCTTTGGTTCTACCGCTAACAAGGTATTTATACTATTCTTTGAAATATTTCGAGTTACTCAAAATAAGCGTCATTTTTATTTGATAACCACCGCGCTAGTACTCGTCCCAATCGTTCACTGGCACGTTGGCGGTTGTGCCTTGTTAGCAAATGTTTGCTCAGTTGTTTGGATTTTTACGTAATTTTTCAAATGATTTACGAGATCTATCCCTCACTCGCGGATTCTCTAATATACATGCTCAAAAATAATTTCCGAATTTTAGGATTGCGGGTGTTAAGATTGAGCGCACTCAAAATTCACTACGGATAAGAACTTGGTAAAAATCACTGACCCAACCTGGTCATTGGTAGCATCAAAATATCGGTATCATCGTCATTCATAAAATCAAGAATACGCAAATGTAGAACTTGATAACCATGACGCTATGGTGCACGTTGGTAGCTGTTGTCGTATGTTTACCATGTAAGGGGCACCAAAATAGCGAGACTGACAGTCGCATATATTGTGTTTTCACAAAGACTGCTGGGAACATGAAGTGTCGTAATTACTACTACGTTACTTTTTCCGTATCTTCTTGATCCTAATCGTTCTTCTTTGAGTAATCAACGATCCATCTCATTTCCGTATATGTTAATATTCCGTAATTGATGATTCCAGTTCGGGTGGGTATATGAGGTTCTTTGATATAGCCGAGGTGAACAAAACCTTGTGAAACACACGGTTCAACATCTTGCTTCAATTATCATAATTACGCACGTCCACGTGGGACATCAGGTCTATAATTGTGGTAGTTTATTCCGCGATCTAATCGAGGCAGAAAATGGAAGAACTGATTCGACTCTTTTTCCACGCTTTGGTCATCGTAGTTTTTCGATCTGCGAGGATAAAGAACATAATTTGTATCAATTTTCTGTGTCACTTGGCTACATAGTTCTGGAGAGTACGGTGTAATGGCGAACCAACTGAGAAAAGTTTCTGTTTTCAACCCAGAAAAAAATAGGTGACTGATCAACAAACGACGGAATGGCCAAGTTCACGTTTTGTCAATAGTTTGGGGCTCAGGATTGAGAACTATGCAGACTTTTCGATCAAATGTCGATACAACTAAACCGTTGGAATTACATGAATAGTTGCTATGTAGACTAACAGACACGCCACAATGACTCTTTTTGCAATTGAATTTTCCTTATAGTCTAACTGGTGAAAGTAATCGAAAATTTTATAGATAGCTTTTTTATAGATCTCGACAAGATCTACATTATCGTTATTTTACGAATTTTTAATTAATTGCATAGTTTTGTTATAAAAAGAATTCTTCGAAGAATTCGTTTTACACTGATCTTAATTGCGACTGTTACGTCTACCACATTCATACCTCAAGATTTTCATGAGCAATGTATTGAATGAAGATTGTTTTACTTTAAGAAAAAAAAAACTCGAAATTTGAGGCCTAATACACCGTGTAACCGTATCAAACCCCAAGAGTAGAGATAAAAATGTCAACTTCCGACATTTTGGCGTGTCATATAGCAGGAGGTTGGCAACCCTTAAGCTGTCGGTCGCAGAAGGTTTTCGCAATGACCGCTTTCCTCTTCGTTGAGATACCACAGGGGGGGAGGTAAATTCGCCGATTTATCGGAACTATTCGCAGTCCGTTGAAAAAAGATTAACTGTAACTTGGCAGTTGCCAGAGAGGAAAACAGTTTAAACTAGAACTACGCCAAAGTTGAATTTAATTCCGCGCGGAGCTCGTCCAATGAATTTCCCACCAAGAGCAGGGGGCAATGTGGAAAACCAACAGTTTTAGAGGTAAAACCATGAACGGTGGTTTGAGGCACTCACGGGGGTGGGTTCTGCAATGGGTTATAACTTACCCTGTTAACTTTAATCGTTTGCGCGTCGCTGCCCCCGCAAGCTGCACTACTAACTTCAGTAGCAGCTTCAGCCTCAGCCCCAGCCTCCAACCCCGAGGACCGAGATGACGTTCACAGCCAATTACCTAAAATACTATTTTTCTGAACCCCTCTCTCCTACGCGGGACAGCTCTCTGTCTCCTTTCGTGCCAAGGCGGTACGCGTGATACCGAGCGAGATACGGGGTTATTGGCAATACGCCACCCTGCCGGGCACCAGCTCACCGTAAAACGAGCGTGGAGATAATTTTGTCGTTGGAATTAATAAAACCGTGAAATCGTTTATCGTGAGATGAATCAACCTGGCCTGAAGATGCGAACTTCGACGGAGATGAAAACTATTGGTTGCAAATGACTGGTGAATTTTTCTCCGAATAGATCGTTCAAAATGGTACACTGAGCGCGCACGCCAAATTCGAGTGAAAAATAATTAAAATTGTAGGAATTTTTCAACTTTGCAATACCCGATTATGACGTAAACTTACAGATATCTTCCATTTTCCGAGTCCATCGATCTCGGACCTAAAAAGGGGCACAATAGCGTAATTTTACATTGTATTCAGCGCCGGACTTATGCCTAGGCACACTAGGCACTGGCCTAGGGGCCCGACCTTGTAGGGGGCCTAAAAAAAATAAACGAAAAATTATTTGATTAAATTTGATCAAATCATGAATTATTAAGATTTTTGTTTTATTCAAAAATTTTAAAAAGGGGCCCTGACCTCTATTTGCCTAGGGGCCTTGGGTTTCCATGTCCGGCGCTGAAATTGTATTCATTTGGATAAATGTTGAATTTGATGTATTTGAGTGTTTATGTCGCTATCAGCTCGGGCAGCTGTATTCACTCGGATATCCAAATTCGTGTAGTTATAACCTGTACCTACAGCTGTACCGTAATGATATTGCTCATACGAAAGTATGTTTAGTACCTAGTTACATGCATGATCGGCGAATTTCCAGTATCTTCATTTCATTAAATTGACTTGAAATACTGAATTTAACACAAATTCAGCGTAACATGTTATTATAGACTTCTGCAATTCTCATCTAATATAATAAGGTAGCAAACAGTTGAATATAATTGATTGAAAAAGCAAGTAACTTTAAACTAACAGTTATCTGAAACAATGGAAATCGAAAGTATGAGAGTTAGGAATCACCAAAATAAGACCAAATTTCAGTTCCGATGCTGCGGGTTGTAAGTCGGTACATTTTGGGGGTAGCTTTACCTATTCAAGATACTTTATTCAACATCCAAATTATATCGTACCCCCATAATGGAAATGTTACAACTCAAAAAAATATTTTTTCTCTCAAACTTCCATCGATACTCATTAGCTATTCATTTACCCGTAGCCAGTTCAAGTTTCTGTCGAGTGATCGTGTGTCACAATTTTTCCGTAAACTTTTAACTATTTGTTACCTATATTCGCAAATTATATTCATTCAAATCTCAACAAGGTGACTCAAGACATGATCCCTTAGCGTCAAGAAAGTACGCGAGTACCTATATTCAGGGACATTTTGAGTACCTGTACCTGTATCTAGTACTTGAAATCGAGTACCTATCACACGACTGTTCCTATGAAATATTTTTTATCTCATTTTATTAAAAACCCAGCCACCGTATTTCTACTTGTGTGAGAAAAAAATTAGACTTTACAATGTTATCACTTCGTTTGTTCAATCGTAAGACTATGCACGTGTACAAGTGGTACTGTTGACATATCTAATGTGGCAGAAAAGTTACCAAAGCGATTGAATCATCAGTGATAGTAAAAAATGTGATATGCTGTTTCGCCTCATCGGATTCAAAAATACGGCCGCTAGTCGGTGATTTGGCGTTGGTATCAGCTCTAGCCCTAGTTTGTAGTATTGTTGCGGAAACAAATGGCAAAAAATAATAGTCCGTGTCTGCAATTGCGTTTCTCAAGCCTGTAAATTGTACCTCACAATTTTTAAAGCTCGACAGTTGTCGCAGTGCGGAAACGAATGAGAGAAATAATCTAAGTTTTTCTAGGGACATTTTTATTTGAACTTAACTTTCTTTCGTAGAAAGTATCAAACTATGAGTATGCATTGTTTTTCATAAATTTCAGATTTTTATCGAAAATTGTATCAACTTTTATTGTTCTTGTTACACAAATAGAATCAATTTTTCTAAAGAACAAATCTACCATTTTTTCGGGGGAAAAGAAATCAAGTCTTCAAATTCCGTACAAAGAAGATACAGAATCTGAATGTTTCTGAAAATTGTTGTAAAATGGTAGGAATTATTTTCACCACCGGGGTTCCCCGTTGTAGGTATATAAAGATCTTCGAGATATTAGACATCTCAGATAATCGCATATCTCGTTCCAATTAACAAATTGGTATCCGGGGGCATCGGGTTTCCGTAAAACGGCCATTTGTCGCCATAAACGTCACGGTATACGTGGGTATTCTCCCAGAGTCACTAGAGAAACACTAAACGGGCGCACAGGAGGCAACGAATCTAGATTTCGGTGGCCACGGCGGGCGTGCCTAGGCCTAACTTCGGATGACCCTAAATCGTAACATATATCAAGTTGCGCGCTGGGGTGGGCTACCGGTACCAGGTGCCCTTCATCCCTGCCTATAGTACCCCAACCAACCGTTTGGACACCTCGCGTCGATCCGTTCAAGTTGGGGAGGTGAGATTCAGCCTCCAACTACCCGCACCCTGGAATGCTACCAAACGCGATCTAGCGCTGATAACATCACCTGGTAACCAATTTAGATCTGATAGGTTTTACCATTAAATCAGAGTTTCTGAGAAGGTGCGCGTATAACGTAGTCGATTTGTGGAAATGAATTCCAGATAAATTCAACTTCACACTCAAAATGATGTTCCGGAACTTGACACCCATTGCGAAATGGTGTGAATATTGCTACGATTTTATGTTCAGGCAGAGATAGTCATCGGTTTCTATGAGTCTGTGGTCTGGGTTGTTATTTTCTAGCTAAGCTGTAAGCCCCTTAAGATCGTAGTGAGAGTGAGTGAGAGAAAAATCTGATTTCCGAGATAATTAAATTTGTTAACGGTTTCGTTATCCGAGATACCGATATACGATGCGACGCGACGATCATGAGGTTTACCAAAACAAACAAATCAGCCGTATAACCTACCTACGGACAGATTGAATCGTCAAAGGAACTGCGGCCGCTCGGTTTTAAGCTCGTGAAATCCAATACCAAATATGGATGACCTAACCACATAGGAATGCCAACGATGTGACAATAAAGAGTTGGAGAAAATACTGTAGTAACACAAAGCGGATTCGTTTTTGACGCAAGGGAATTTCCAAAAAAATTCAATTATTTAAAAATTGTTCAACTATGTGTCTCATTTTTCCACTGATTCAAACTCGAAAGTTTCCGAGCTCAAGATTTTGGTAAACATTTTATGAAGTACAAGGTTTACGATGACGAGGTGCTTCTTGGTAGCGAGACGGTTTAAGCCGAACGTGACTAGTCCTAAAATACCGCTAGTCTGATTCGAGTTACTCTGCGTACAACATGCCTAAATATATGTTCAACAGGATTTTAAGAGGGTACAAATTATTCATTGCGGTTGGTCTCTGGCGGGGGTAATATTCAAGTTTTATCGTCAGCTACCGATCCTACTTTATAGCATATGCTACACGGACGCTAAGTCGTCAGGGGCGTGACCCACGCCGCTCGCCAGACTCCCCGCAGCTAATTTTTTTTTTAAAACTTTCAATTCACTTATTCAAATCAAAAATAGACCCAAACTATCAAATTCACGGTGTAAGTGGGTTCAAGACGATATTTTTAACAAACAAGTTTTATCACACTAGCTCCTATATAATTCAATTTCAATCAGGTCTTTGTAGCCAAGATTTTTCAGCTTTGTTGCCCGGCATTCTAATATTTTGGAAAACGAAAAAGACCCTCTTCGAGTTCGAAATTTCTTCAAATTTAACAGAAATTACTACCGAAAATTCTGATCCCACTAAATTTTGTATCTCATTATAGACTCTGGTTGAAAAAATAATACAGTAAACGTATCGGTTGCAGCTTTGGTTTTTTTTTTTGGGGGGGGTCCCGAGAGTGTCAACCTTGTTTAGCTGCTCGAACGCCCTGGAAGAGTGCGTCCAGACCGCGAATCTGGTTTCTGGTTGAAATTTCTTTAGACCCTCTGTTGTGCTAAGCGGTCCCTTACGTTGAAAACGAACCTCCACGTAGGTAGGGTAGGAATACACACGTCTACACACACTGTGTGGCCACGTTGCACCGTGACGCTCTGTGTCGACTGGACTGGTCAGTGGTCAGTAGCTCCAGGGTCAGTTTATCGCAAACAAATGGGTCACGCTTGTTCACCGCCATATTTCACATTAATGCATCGTGCGTTATTTCTGAACCAGGAGGTGACGTAGGATACAGAAATTCACGCAGAGCCGGTTTTCGGAGATTCCAAATTCTTCTATCGCAAAAAAGAAAAGAAAAAAGAAATTGCAGTTCATTTTGAAAAGAGGATTAGCACAAATACTGAGCAATTGGATCAGTTCATTCATCCCTCAACTTCTGATGTCTGTGACTGTTAAAATTGGAATATTCGCCACTTTTTTAAATCCAGTCTGTTCCGATTTTGTTGTTTTCTTTGTTCAATTTGTGTCAATTCAAATGCAGTGTCTATAATGGTCTTCTTCTTCTCGATATGTTTCTGAAACTGTTGAGCAATGTAAATAATCAAATATGAAACAATCTATTAATTGAATTCAATTTGAGCTCGTTTGACTTTTGAACTTTGTGATAATCAAAGTATCATAATGTCTGATACTTTCCCTTCCTCTTGATTAACATCAATCATTAAACATTCTTTAATTCTCAGTGTGAAAATGATGTATCTTCGATTCGTATGTGAGATTCTCGTTACAAACATTCTAATGGAAATCAATACCACACGCTGTAATTATAGTTATGATTGATAAATGCGGGCACGATTGAGATACACTATATACAGGCTCCGATTTTGTGGTAACGTATCATATATTGAATCGAACGTTTTTACCTTCCTGAAAGTACAAGTGGTATAACACTGGAATACAGCGCAAGTTCAATTATCGTCAACTCGGTTACACCTTACACCCACGTCTCCGGGCTTGCCCCCCTTATACCCTGCAGTAGTATAAAGTATTACAACGCGTATCCCGTACCGGGTACCCCATATCATGCCAATCATCTAACTTGGCGTGGACTTGACGCTAATGCGTTGTTAATGCGACAAACGCGTTGCGGGAAAAACACTAAGCCACCGGTATGCAAAGGCATGCCACTACTATTCACGACTACACGGTGCACCCGGGACTTTCGTTTGGTCATTCCTAAACACTCACCGAATCGAGTATTTGCACAATTATATAGAGTCAATAGAGAGAGGGAGACAGAGCTAGAGACGGGAACATTAACATTTCACAAGGATTCTACCAAGGGTCTATTCACACAGTATAATTCTTGTATTTCAGGTGAAAAGGGGAATTGCAAGCGAATCCTTTGGGATTTCACACGATTGCAATTAGTTCCAATAGATTTAAACCTGACATACGATTCCGGTGATTGTAATGTCGAAATCTCTTCATGTGATTTTGACTGATGCCGATTGATTTTACACGGTGTTTATCCTCTTGAAAAATCTGCAGTGAATATCAGGACTTTTTTCTTCCTCCTAGAATATCCTGGAATTCTCAGGGAATTTTTCTAAGAAGGAACAATTGGAAAAAAAAGTTGTTTTTTTTGCAAATTTCAAACCAGTATCGAATTGCATGAAAAAGAATTGGTCAATTATATTTCGAAAGATAATAATGAAAATCGTATCTCAATACATCTGCAAAGAAAGAAATTGCGTAGGATTCTCAGGGAATTATCGATCCTGACTCGAATAGACACCTTTTTTAAATTCATTTCTAAGCGATTGCAAAATTAAAAAATACGATTTGAAGCAATTTGAGTGACTCTAAGCGAGGTCGAAGTGATTTGCAACTATTTAGACCGATTTCAAAAGGACCTCATGCGATTTCGATGATCGTGATTTCAAAATGTTTCAATACAATTTTACGTTTTTGACGTAATCAGATACGTTAATGTCAATTAATTGAAAAAAAAAAAAATTCAAAAACCATTTCATGCGATCGTTTCATACAATTTGAAGAGGTTGAAGCACAATATGAAGCGATTCATGTGATTTCGAAGTGGTTTGCGATTTAGAGTTTCTGTGGATTACAATATAAAGGAAATTCTCTGGCATGAAGAATGAACAGGAGGAATCGAAATATCGCGAGGTTTCTAAAATTTTATCGATTTCTGAAAACAAAAACGATCAACCCTAGCTCAGCGTGTCTGACGTACCTATCTTGCGCTTCGCCGAAAGATACGTCAAGGTTATAAATCTCCGTCGGGGTATTGCACGTGTTATACCGTACACGCGTGCGTGCGTTCGCTCATTTTGTAGAATGGCAAGAAAATTAGTGACGTGGATCGTGACGTAAGTGATTTTCTCGCGTAGAGCCGCATGGCATCCTCCTCATTGCACACGTTACACTCCTCCAGGGTCCCTCGTGTACGCGAGGGGTTTAAAAACGTGGGTGCAAAGGGGGTACCCACGTAGCTAATGACCGATTCGCATGCGGAGCGGTTAGCCGCGACAAAACTCGGTACTTCGTCATCGGGACCCCGTCGGTCTCCCCGGGTCTCTCTCAGACTTCTAATTTACAGCGATGGTAATCGTCCGATTTGTCTTAATTCCCGCCGCAATGGCAATGCCTCTCCTCCTCCGTCGTTGTACCGTTTCTAGCCGGGCCTGAGCCGCGGCTACATGTATAGCTGCTACAGCGTGTTGCCTTATCGCACCTCCTTCTACGTAATTTCATTTCTGGATTTATCAACAATTTCTTTTACCCCCCTAATGCCCTAATGCCCTTAACGTTCCGGTGCATAAGTCGTTTCGTGGCTCAGATTCTATCCACGGATTGAAACGGTGTAACTCGCGCGATTAAACGATGGCGGCTAATCCACCCTCGAGGGTAATGTGATTGCAATATTTCAACTGATTTGAATTGATTCCGGGATTTATCGTTTTTTCAAGTAATCTTTTTTTTACATTTGAATGATTTCATGTGATTATTATATTCAATCACATGAGGCTTCTGATTCTTGGTGACTGTATGGGATTTTAATTGAAGATAGCGTCATGAGAGTCTGACTTTTTAGCCTTTATCTTTAAAACGGTCACCTCTACGTGAAAAATGATAATTATTTTTTTGTAGGAAATATCTTCAGCTTCAAAGTTTGTTCAGGTCAGTTTCAACCTGAACCCATTTGAAATTGGTTGGGGATGATTCTCTAGCTTAAAACGTGGCGATCCTGTGAAAACTCAACTCTTCATTTTCGGCCTGATTACAATAACTTCATCTTTTCTCTGAAATCCGAGAAACGGGAAGTTGAAAATTAAGTTGAATCAAGTTAAAAAACTAATTTCAATTACTTCAACCCCAAATTGATTGTGTCAGTCAAATCTTGAGTTATTTCTCCCTCTGTTGTAATTGATTCATTATTTCGACTAAATGGACACAACTAAATATTCATTTCGCCGCCCGTTTAACCGCTACATCTAGTCAATCAAACGAAATTTTTCTCTCAGTGTACATACCAAGTAAATAATTACATTCATTATACGTCGGTATTGTCAAAAGTACACTTGAACAAATACTTCAAGCTTCGCGAGTCTGCTTAAATTCTATATCAGTTCCGATACTGGAAGGAGAAAAAAAAGTCAACAAGACGTTTAGGTAATTGTTTATCCGATACAATAAGCCGCGTACGTGGATCCTTTCAAACTCTGATAATATGGCCCTAGGTACACTCTTATAAAGTGACCATTTGCAACAGTAACTCTCTTCACTAGCCTCTTGACGGGATAAAAAAAAGACGAATTACATAAACTAAATATGAAAACGTCTTGGTTATGTACCAACTTGATTGTGTAATTAAACGGAGACGATAGTCGTTCGTTGCCTACTTTAGGCCACCGTCTATGTTTTCTAAAGGTATGTAGTACCTAGATTTGGGTGCACGGCATATATACATATAGATATCGGCTAGGTAGAATTATTAAATACAAGGTGAGCGGTAAGCAGAGCGATACTTTTGGAATAGAGTTGCGGTCGTAGTGCGGGTCGGGGGAGGAGTAGGCGGATCGGCGAGACGGTACTGAGATTACCGGTTACCAAGTTCCAAGCTACCATCTAGTTTCTTCGGTTCCCAAACGCTGACAGCCTTCGGCTCGGACAAAATAATTAATTTTCAAACCCGCTACGACGCCGTCGAGTTACGCGGATCGGTACATGCAGCAACTAATTTATAATTATACACCTAGGAGAATTATATACATAGATATACAAATCCCAGTACGTAAAGATGAGGTTTCGTAGCCGTGTCTATGCGTATACGTAAAAAAAAAAAACAATTACTGTATTACGTCCCGCCTAAGTTTCGCGGTTGTTCATTTTAATCAAATCATGATTCTGTTATTTTATTTTTGGCCTGGGATGTTTGTTGGTATGTATTCTTTCAGATAATGGCCAATAAAAGTTGATCTATTTGCGAAGAAGCACATATTTCATTATTTAGTGGTGCATTACGGGTCCCTAATATCGGACACCCGATTTGTCCCCCAGTACCGGACACCCAATTTGCTCTCCGAATTTGACTATTTATACAAAACTTGTTCTGGCGTGTTTGAGTGTTGTTCTACTATGGCTAACCAATCGAAAATACTCGAAAGAGGAAAGGGGCCGAAAAAAATATGAAGCAGGCAGTTCAAAGAGCCTTGAGTAGCAATATGACGGGTAGAGAAGCTGCGGTGAGATATGGAGTACCAAAGAGTACCTCGTGCGATCGCATGAGATGTGGGCAGACATCCCTGAGTACTCCAATCAATATATTTGTGACCACTGTAAATTCATTGAATTTTGAGACATATTTTCCATCCGTACTATTAGTGTCCGGTACTAGGTGCCACTTTTCTGACTCCCTATTTCTTGTTACTGAATAAAATAGTATTTTCACCCGACTACGATAAAATGACCGTATTTCGCCCCTGAAACGCGGGTCGAAAGTCGTCAATTTCGGACCAGAGGGAAGAAAAGTCGATTGCCGGGCAAAAAAGTAAATTGCCGGGCAAAAAAGTGGACTTTTTTGCCCGGCAATTTACTTTTCTGCCCGGTTAATCACTTCTCTTCCTTCTGGTCAAAAATTGACTACCTACTTTCCACTCGCGTTACAGCGACGGAATAAGGTCATTTTATCGAAGTCGGGTGAAAAATAGCATATGCCACACGGGAGGAGCGCAATTTTCACCTCGTGTTCGTGCTGCCCTCGCTGCACTCGCTTCGCTCGTGCCTCGGGCAGCAAACCTCCCACTCGGCGAAAATCGCGCTCTTTCCTCCCTTGTAGCATAATATACTATTTATTCTTAGTTTAACGTTGTATAAGAATTCCAAAAGTTCCTATATTGTTAAAAATACTCCGAAGATTATAATAAAAATTAAAATAATTATGTTTTCACTTGAATGACGATTTTATTAACGAATAACCTTAGGTGTCTGGTACTGGGGGACTTCCCCCTAATCATATTGTACACCCTGTTTTGAAATCAGTTAAAAATAGACATAAATCGTACGCAATTAATCAGAAATCACTGGAAATCAGCTGAAATCGTCGAAAATCGTTAAAGATTGTACAAAATGAGAAATGAAATCATATGGAAAATTAGTTAAAATCATGTATGAAATAATATAAAGTCACGGAATCACTTGAGCACTGAAAATTTGAGTGAATAGCCCTTTATTGTACCGACAGTATTGGAGAAGAAGGTCAGTTTAGAATTCTTCAACTTCACTTTAGCTGATTCTCGGACTTCTGAATCTGAAGGAATCATGGATTGGGTAATTCGGCAACAGGGGATAAAAAATATCGAGTGAATAATTCGTATAGATTTGAAATTTGTCTGAAACGATTGAAGAAATCTTTGGCGTTGATAGTATTTGCAATTTTTTAAGAATTCTGAAGACTATCCCAGTAGCTGGATTAATTTTATTAGTAAAATGTCTGAAATTAAATTGTATCCGCCGAAAGAAGATTCATACCGTTTGAAAAATAGAAGACAAAACTAAGTAGGTACTAAAAATCGCACAAAAACAGCACCTTCATAAATATCTCTGATCTTACGATGTTCATTTCTTGAAACGAGGATGCTGCTACTCGGATGCTTTTCGTTCGACTTTTCTTTGAGGAATCGTTTTGATATTATTTGCTTGATAAATTCAATGAAAAACTATATTCCAACCGTACAATCACTGATATTTACGTTTTTCTATAATTTGTTGATCTGCAGAAGTCCCGTTCTAATTCGATTATGTGAGTCGAAGGAATTCCCAGAAATTGAAAATTCATTCTCATAAATATTCTCCAAATGGCATTACTCTTCAATATTCAACAGAGTACGAGTAATATATTAATGCAATTTTCAACTCACAATCGGAAGCCGCATTCTTCCACAAACTGTCTGAGACCGCGTGATGATGAATGTCTAAAAAATTTGTTTGAGGTGATTTTTTCTTTGTACATTTGGCTAAATATGAAAAGGTGTTTCGTCACCCATACGAAGGTGGAGAGACAGAGACGGAAATGAAGAGGCGACGCTGAGAATTGTTTTCATCGTCGCGGTGCATATTAATCAGCAAAGAATATGCAGGGAATGATAATATCGTCATAAAACGTTTAAGCAGTGGTTAAATTTTGGCAATTTCTGACTTTCCTGGATTCACATCCACAGCCAAAGCTGAACATACGCAAACGATAATCTTTGTGGTCGTTGCGGTCGTTGACTCTTTCCGTCCCGAACCCGCGCGTCACGTTGAGCAAACATATCGGACCTCAGGGTACTGGTTCAAAAACAAAACACTGCACCAACTGGTCGAGTCGGTAACTAATTCTCCATCACGCACCGCGCAGCGTTTCACACCTTAAGAAATAAGACAGCTATTAGTCACTCGTGTACAAAAATAAATAGCCTCAAGGTTTAAGGCGACAATATTTCCATATATGCGAGGGATTGTATATACATAACGCTTGCCAAAATTTCCTTCTCTTTCTCATTCCCTCCTTCACTTGACGAATAATAGCGTGTCGCAAGTCCCAGGGTTACCTTCAGCTTTTATTTTATTTTCTCTTCCACATATTTTTTTCCCGAGGTGTGTAATAATGAAACCGAGAAAGGCTTGCAGTGGTACACATACTCGAGGAATTTGTGTTAACAATAAGAAGTAATTGCTCAAAGAGGCTTATTTCAACGCGGCTTGTACTCCACGCACGCGCTCTAGTGGTGTATAATGTTATTGAGTCATAACCGATTACACACACGGATACCAGGCTGAGATTATGGGAATATCAGACCCTCGGTATCTGCAGCCCACGCCGATCATCCTCACTTCCTAACCTGATGAGAGTTTAATTACTGCCTCATTCATCAAGCGGCAGCAGAAGATTCATCCGCCTTACAGTTTTACAGATGCAAACAAATTCGAGTCGTTCAATATGACACTAAGTTTGAATCTGTACAAGTTAATATGAACTTTGGGAAGCACTACGTTCACTTTCTTTTTAGATGATTCTAGATCCGCGTGCATTTTTGTTTCAATTTCTGTTTTAATTATTGGTACGGCATTCGATTTATATTGAGAATTGTACACAACCTGGACAGATTCGAGATATTGATATTGAAATATCAAGTATTGAATATCGAAAGGAATGCAAAAATAAATTGTAACTACACTGAGAAAAAAATATGGTCACAGGTGCCATATTTTTACTATGCATATGGGTTAAATATGGCATCAACCATGGTATTATTGTTCCAAAATCCCCTCAAAATATGGTAAGAATTGCTAAATATTATGATAAGGATTACAAGACTAACTGACAATACGCGTGTAGCTAGCGTAGCTATGTGACTCATACTATGGCATGTTGTATGAGATACATCATGTTATGGTCGAGTTGACGTTGGAAGTTATATTCAAGAATAAAATTCGTATAGTCATATCAAATTATTTCATATAGCGAAGTCAACACTGTTATGATGGCCAACAAGCTATATTATATGGTTAAGGATGATATCCGAAATGGCTAATGCAACAATCTTATAGTCTTTTGTGTAATATATAATCTAGTGCACGTTACCAATTTCCATGGCAAACGTAGCATTTCTAACGAGTTGGAAGTACTATACAACATTGTTCACGTTGGTTTTCTATCTAGTACCCGTTACCAATTTCCATGGAAAACGTTGCGTTTTTCACAAGTTGGAAGTACTATACAACATTGTTCACGGTGGTTTTCTATCCAGTGCCCGTTACCAATTTCCATGGCAAACGTTGCATTTCTAACGAGTTGGAAGTACTATACAACATTGTTCACGTTGGTTTTCTATCTAGTACCCGTTACCAATTTCCATGGAAAACGTTGCGTTTTTCACAAGTTGGAAGTACTATACAAGATTGTTTACGGTGGTATTCTACGTGGGTAAGTAGCAATTTTTAACTTATCTGTGAACTGTGAAATGTGGTAAGCTACACAATTTGTAATAATTATTCTTACTGTATATTTTTGTGTTAAATATGGCATCAACCATAATTTTATAGTTTCAGATCTGTAGCAGTGTGTGGTACCGTATAAAATGAGGACCGACCTAGATAACTGTTCGAGTATAGCAAACGTGACGATCTAGACAGGTGAAATATGTTTAGATATACTATAATGTGATAGTCGCATGAACCAGAAGTTCATATTCAATAAAACGATGAGACAATATTAGTATGTATTATATTTATTGGCAACAGTGACAGTACAAAATTATTGACCTGACACATGTGATAGGCTTACATTAACAGGTAATTATGTTTTTTTTTTTTTTTTTAATATGTACACGTTAAAAATGCACCCTGGTTCAGAGGCCACATAAGTTTGAGATACAGGTATCAATTGTCATCTGAGTACGTAAGTTAATACTGATAATTGCGCAAGAAAATAGTAACCTACATTTCAGTTTTGAGTACAAACACGTTGGATATTAAAAAAAAAATAAGAGAGTAAATGCTTATGTCAATCACACTACTCAAGTAAATTAGCGGGTCACCATACATGGCTGATCATGCTGAAGGTCATCCGCTAATTCTATCGAGTGGTACATATAATATATGTATATTTAAATCACACATAAGTATAAGGTAATATGACCGATTGCCATTGGATGAGCTAACATACTATTTCAATACTGAAATAGTATAATACTTAGATATTTCAAAATAACGAATTAGACGTTTAGTTAGTGTTATTAAATTCTATTTGAGCCGAATAATTCTATTGACTAATAATTACTAATATTGGCGTCAACGCCATGATAGTTTTTGTTCCCATAACATAGTAGTTGCGATGTATACTCTATATTTAGTAACAAGTATCTACGATTATAATTGAATAATACCCCTTGTACAGAAGTAGGTAATTAAGTACGCTGTACGTCATCTGCAATACATATTGAATTAAAAAAACATGAAAAACATAAAATTCACCCTGTTTTTACCAGAAAACTTGGTAGGTGCACATTGAAATAAAATAAAAATTATGTATCCACAAACTTCATTAGGTATGGTTTCACATATAATTGCACAAAAGAATTATAGGTATCACAAGCATATATAGTACCCACCATCCGCGGAAAAATTGATATAACTGAGCTTATAATCAGTTAGGAACTGCATTTATAGAAACTTATATCTCTCAGTTTTTTCTACCTCATAAGCCTGCAGATGTTCGTTGATACCTTTGGTTTCTACGACTTTCACTGCAATAGCAAAATCAGCACGGGAGAGTTGCTTAAAATTTGATTTTTTGCAGAAAATCAGTTTGATTATACCGAATATAGGAAATTCGTCATTTCCGATAGTTACAGTCACTCCTGGCTGATATTTGACGTTTTCCAAAATTAAATGTTCAATGCATTGGTATTTGATGAAATCTTCTGGTAAACACGATAAAGCTTCCACAGGAATGGAGGTTTCTTTCATTGTGTTGCCACAAGTTGTGATATTTTCAAAGATATCTCCATTTAGAAGCATATCATTTAGATTAAGTTGGTTTTTTATAGCGAGTGTTTTACAAATATTTACACGATTCCGTGTAACCACAGCAGCATTTTTAAACGTCCGATGCTTTCCTTCAAATCGCATTGCCCATAAGTGGCGCAAAGGGCCAACTGTTCTCATCATCCGCGGATAGTGGGTCATAAAGTGATGCTTCGGTTTCAAACAGTTTCCAAAAAGCTCGATATACAACTCAAGATGTTCTTTGACAAGTGTAGCTAGTAAATCGCACAAGTCAGTCGTACAGGAGGTTTCTAAAATCAATGACAATATTTGTCGCGACGATTTGTAAAGCTCCCATTCAAGGTTACCCTCAGGGATCAGATCACCAAGGATCAGACCTGCGTTTAAAATGAAACATTTCATTTCCGAAGCAGACATCTTGATGTTACGCGACTTGATGTTTTCCATAGTGATAAGCCCCGGTGGATTACTATCGGATGGGTATTTAAAGTACTTCAATCGATCGTTCAAAGTTTGTACCGTAAACAATTTCTGTGTAACAATCCAGTTGTATAACGACTCAGATACTTCGTTCCGACAACCCCCTTCTAGCCTGTCATGCATTAAATCTGCGACACAATTTTCTGCCACATGATAGTCTTTAACTTTATTCCACGCACACTTCGTTTTTATGCCCACATCACCTTTGGTTAAAGCTGATTCGTAGTCAGCAATGCTTCTCAATAATGTTTCATCTTCAACACACATAGATCTAGCTTGATGCTTGGACGCTGTACACTCTCTACAATAATAGTTGGCCGAAAAACTTTGCGTGTAACCTAAGATTGAGTTCAAACCTAAATTATCGCCTACTATCAGAGCTAGCTTGAAATAAATAGTGAACTTTTTCTCGTTAATATTAATCTTTATACCTTCAAGTGCAAGCAAATTTAATTCCTCAATAGCTTTTGCATACAAACGATCCTTCGGGGTAATTTTAGCATCGTCAGCATGAAACAGTTGAAACAGAAAAATATTGTTCAATTTTGAGTTAAATTTCGGTGGAAGACAAGGAATCGACGCATAGAGACCAGATAGTTTGTGAATACCAGCACGAGATCCAAGAGGGTTTCCTGTTTCAAAATCATCCTCATACACCAACAATGGAAGAACTATGCTATCAGGTTCAAGAGCACAACTTCCGGCTTTCCGTTTCCAAAATTCAGTTTGTATTATATTCGAGATAACACCGTCGTTTCTCGACTGCAAAGACCGAACATAGTTTAGAGTTTCACTCAAAACATTTGGAACTTGAAAAAATGCGGCTAGAACTTGACCTAATGGAATAAATTGACCTGTAACTTTCACAATATCGAGCAACCCTTCCCTGTTTTTTTCTTCTACGTACTGTAATACGAATTCTTGAGGTTCGATATAATGCCAATTCAACCCTAGTTCCTTCAAACGTTTATGCTCGGTATCCAGGCTTTTGAACATAGACTGCAGTTGATCAAATTGTTCGGCTATACTTTCTTTAGCATTATCATCAATCAAACGTAAGACTTGAGATTTCAGATTGTTCATGCTTTCGTTATTCAGAATCAAATTGAATTTATCCACAATTCGCTGGACTTGAACTCTGCTCAAACTCGTATCTGAATAAAATTCCGATACGATAGCGACAGCTTCACCGAATAATGAACTATTGGTAGTATCCCCCATACAGTTTAGGTTTCTGGACTCGATAATGTTATTTGCGACAGTACAGTCATTTGGGGAAGATTTCCTCAAATTCTCAGAATCAGCATTATTAATTCGTACGTCCGAAATAATTGATTGAATTGACAAGATTGCCTCAAATTCGGATCTCGTGCTGGTATTTCCCCTACTAAATGATCTAGTTTCTCAGAATCAGCACTACAAACTAGTGTTTCTGAATCAATTTCGTGAGAGGCAAAGTGGTTTCGTAGGCATTTCAAACTGTTAAATGGTCGATTACATGACTCTATACTACAGTAAAATATTATCTCTTCCCCCTTGTGATTATCTTTAACATGGAGGTTATAATGTTTCGCTTCCACTCTGACCGAACAATGTCGACATTGAATGTAGTCCATTTTCTATTGAATAGTTTCGAAGAGATGACAGAGCGACAAAGGCAGTGGGAGAGAAAGAGTACAGTAGAGTCAGAGGGATGGAAGAAGTGAAGAAGGCCAAGATTCAGAGAAATTAGTATATGTCACCTAATAAATTAAAGGGATGAATATTAGGTACGTCGTGAGGTAATTAGAATATAAATTCAATGATGCTCAAGGTTTGCTAATCAAGAAATGTTGTAGAAGAGTGATAACTTTGTGAGGTATTGGAACTAATCACGAAATTGATTCAGAAACCAAAGTTTTCCTATTGAAATGGAAGCAGACGCCGACCTGAGAATAAATACTACTACTAGTTATTAATTGCCAGTTAAAAATTCATGTACGCAAGTGCGAGGCTACGAAAAATGAGGCAGAAAATTGTGCAGATGCTGTGAGGCGTTTTTGGAAACTGTTTGATAAACCGAAATATTTGATTCACATAAAGATTTTTTTTAGATTGACTGAGAAGCGTTACTCGGAGTCTTCACGATCGCTGTCTAATTGCAACCCATCTATATCGGAGCACAGGGTATTCACAGAAACGAAGTGCTTATCAGTTTCACTTATTCCGTACATATAAACCTGTAGGAAGGTCCAAACCGGCTCAGCCTGTTGAGGGTACTGGGCACGTAGTGCATAGAATGACTTGAAACAGAAGTCCACAGCCGTTACCAAAGTTTGAAATTTATACTTCACGTCGGTGATAATGACGTAGACAGCTTCCAGTTTTTGAGGAGGTCCGATAGCGGCAACAATAGGTTGACAAGTCAGTCCATTCTTCCTCAAAAAATCACGCCTGAAGTTGAGACGACGTTCCAAGTCAGCAACAACCTGAATGTGTAAAAAGAAAAGTCACAAATCATTTCAACGTAATTCTTGGTGATTGGATCTCCAATAAACTTGGGATGACTCTCCTCACAACTTTTCGAATTAATAAATGAGTACATCAATTATTAAATAACCGCAACAACGCTGTTTTCATTGGCTTTAATAAGAAACAGGCAGTTTTTTTTCTAAGCAATAATCACGTTCAGGATTTTCTTGAATTGACAAATTGGAGAAGGAAGTAAAGTTACTCAAAAACTGCAAGTCCAGAAAGTGACGGTGATAGCAAAACTATCGTAGTGGGAATCTATCGACTAGTAAAATTGAATTATTCTATGTGTGCACAGTTGACAGTGAAGTTTCAAGATTTTTTCTCGGTGTGAACTCTGTTGCACAATCATTGGCGTCTAACAATTTGGAAAAGTGTTTAGAATATTGAAATACGAAATTAATCATCTGATTAGGGGCCAACAGTTTGCAGACAATTGTATCAACAACACATGCTTAATGGTATATTAATTCGAAAAGTTTCATTACTTTCCTGAGAGAGCGCCAACTTACATTTATCCAAAGAATGAAATCATCATTGCTCCTGTTGAGTGGGTTTGCTTTTCTTGCCTCTACCTGCTCTTACTGGCCTAAACAGATACGGCAATACACGTAACGCGAGGACTTCTGGCGGCGTATTTTCTGGAATGATGTAAGATGGACATGAAAGTTTGAAATGCAATTACTATATCAATATCGCTTCTTTACAAGAGACTGTTCTCACCATTAGCTTCGATGATTGCTCGCGTGGCTACTTTCTCTACGGCCAGTTTGATTATTTTCGGTGCAACCTTTCTCCAATTTTCTGTAAATTTTCTAACACTTTCTGGTTGCATCCGGGCGTAGTCGATCTGAAGCTGTAACGATGAAAAAACATGCATGTACGATTAGACGACTGTGAACAGAGGAAAAATCGAACAATCACATTTCATTTTCTGTCAGAAAAATATCAACAACCCTACAAGTTGTACTGTGTATTTGAAAATATTCTTTCGTACTTAAATTATATTCAGTGACGCAAGATACTAGATTGTGAATTTTTCAGGAAGTTGTCGAACTATCACGCACTGGATTTCTAAAACATGGAAGTCTGACTGCATCAGATCACCCAACATGGAGATGTATAATCTGATTAACTGATTTTTTACTTCACTTTATGTGCTGAGTAGGTATCATCATTTTCCATAATAAAAAAAAGTAGAATAATAATCTCCGGAAACAAATACAATTTTAGCCTTGTGCTTCACGTCTTCATAGAATATGATTCACATTGTATTTTACATACCAAAGTTGCTCCAACAGGAGCCTTCAACATTGGATACTCTTCATAATAGTCTCCGATCTCAGACTTTTGAGAGTTCCTTGCAAAAGTCGTCTTTTCCCACAAATCTTTGATTGATGCTTCATCGTCTAGTGGTGCAGATTTGAGCTCCGGCAGATACTTTTTCTCGTCTACGGTTGCAGCAGATGTATTAGTTTTACAAGCATCCTGCTCGATACTATCAGTCACGTTGCAGCGTTTTAGTTTTCTTTTGATGTTCGTGTATTTGTCCCAAAGCTTGCCTCGTGCCAATATTTTAACTGGCCCACCTTTGTACGGGACAAAATAGGTACCAGCTAGCTCGCTGGGATAAACGGCTCTTATTTCGTCTGTCCACAGTTTAAATTGTTCAGTTTGGACTCTGAAACGGAAATAAAACATGTATTATGAATTTATTGACTGAAACGAAGTAACCAGTTGGTTAATGACTGGAAATCAAATGCAAATCGCTCTCAGCTATTGAATCGAAGGTACAATAATGATAAACATCCATACAAAATAAACTCCCTTCATTCTTGCTCCTACCACTAAACCCTGAGCGAAAAATTTTTGTCAACCCGCGTAAGAATTGATCTATCTATATTCCTCTCATAAATTGAAACCGGTCCTAATGACAAAGAGCCAGTTCGCTGTGCTGTTTGGAAAGAGCCGATGTGCCAAAATCTATAGAAATGTCCATTTTACACAACGAGTTGGCTCTCCTCAAACCGCGCAGCAAACTGGTTCCTTTTTCATTAGGACCCGTTGACTTGATCTATACTTTTCAGGCCCGTGGCACATACTTTTCAGCGACTAGTATATGTGAATTGCTTTGACATGCTTTTGTCGTCACGATGAGATTTTTATTGAGTATGAGACAATTTCAATTGAGAGACATTAATGAGACTGCATTGGGACTGCTGATGACCTGTTTGAGGAACAAAATAGAGATCTAACATTAACTTTGGCAAGACACAGTCGAGATTCGATGTCAACATCAGTAGAACGTAGTTTGAGACTTGAAAGTTACTGCTCTAGGTGCGCTCAACACTTTCAGATTATGGGAGAGGCTACTTTAAGTTATTGTATATGTGCCGACTCACTTCAAAGAGCTTTCCAGTAGATGCTCGATAATAATTGAGCACAAGCTTCTTCTATTCGTTGAGGTCAGAATCGGTTGCGACAACAAACATCTTCCACTCAGAGACTTATTCAGCAAAGCCCTTAGTTTCTGTGGAGAATCAAACAACAAACCTTATTATTACTTCCTATGGAAGTTGAAGTTAATAAGCCCATTGCCCTGGAATTGATTGACTGGGCACAGATCATTATCCCAATTTATGCGGATACTTGTAAGGCTTCACTGTGAGAGTTGAAAAAAATCAATGAATTTTTGCTCAAAGCAAATCTTGAAACTGTACACTCAACTACGCAGGTGCAGAAACAATGCTATTTTATTGGGCAAAAGAATCCCTCCATGACGATAAGACTACCACGCGAATAAACTGTTTGCTAGCGCTCCCCGCATACAAAATTTCATTTTGCAAAGGCATGAAAAGTCACCCTCTTGCCAGTTGACATTTCGACGTGTCCTAATGAAAAAAATCTAACTCGCCGTACAGTTAAAAAAGAGCCAACTCGCCGAATTCTACAGAAATTTCCATCGTGTTTGGGCGAGTTGGCTCTTTTTCATTAGGACACGTCGATTTGGACTTCCAGCTGTGTATCGAACTTGCAATCTTTCTGAGGCAGTTCTGAGCTTAAGCATATAAAATACCACTCGACAAATCCAAAATTACAACAAAAAATGACTGTTCAATGCATATGCGAGAAAAACTATGTTGTAGTAATACTTGTTATTTCATCAGGACTTTCAAATGCATGATAGTTTGATGCAGGACCAATAAATAGATAATAGCTTAGTAGCTATCATACATACACTGCCTGGAGCAATACCGGTGTTGCCGCCGCTAGCGCCTCGATCTGACTGTGAGTCTGAATCAAAGTTACACGGATTAGGCGCACCCGAGGACGATGAAGCTGTGGAAGGGTCACTGGCGCTACTTGTTGTTGGTTGGATTTCCTGAAAAAGGAAATCCCCAATAAGGGTACCCGAATTCATCACTTGAGGTAACTGAAGAAATTCAGTTCACATGTTCCCCTGTATGTAACAAGCTTGCACAACTGAAGAATGCCCAGATAATGTCAAATTACTTACCAAATCAGTTATTTCACGAGCGGTTTGTGCTATATATTCCTGTCGCTTGCGGATAAATTTAAATTGATGCCCGACGGACTGTATGATTTTGGATATTGCGTCGTCAGGTAAGGTCAAGAAAATTTCTTCGTCTATGTCCTGTTCTATAACACAAATGCATGCAAATATATAAAAAGAAGACGTCATTTTCAGTATAAAGAATATCCAATGCTGTTGCTATTTACACAGTAACGTGTTTCAAAAAGAGTCCCTGACTCTATTCGAGGTAACTGCCCGTGTGAATAGCAACATCGAAGATTCAACTCTTAAACCTAGAAAGTGGGTCTTGTTTAACATCGCAGTTTGTTTTCCACCAACCTAATGTATCATAAATAATCCTATTTGAAGTCATACAATGTGATTATTATTTGAAAAATCTGAATAAATTCACGAGTACTCTTTCAAATCTAGAGAATATGTCTTTATAGTTCATCTGTTCATTCTGTTCTGTACAATTTGAATAAAAACGAAAATATAGGCACATAAATATAAAAATTTGAAACACAAAAAGGCACTGTGCCCTAAAAGACCCATATGGCCGACGGAGGGATAATATCTTCGAATCTTTCAAAACACGCTATGAAAAAAAGATGAGAAATAATTATTTGAAATACCTATTTATTATATTGCACCGGATATTTTAACAATTAGGATTTTGCATGTATTTTTTTTATTTCATATATCAGGAGTAGCAAAAAAATAATGTCATATTTTCTTTTCTCAATTGAAACAAAATTGGAGAAAATACAACGGATCGAAAGTTACTACGTTGTGACATCACCCATGCTAAAGTATATCTATATATTGGGCATTTCATGTCAACTCGACCAATGGTTGTCCCTCACCATTCTTGATTCGCCTTACGCTTTCCAATATGATTCTTTGATATTAGAAGAAAAAATCCATTTTAGATGGGGTGGAATAATTATAAAAAATTAAAAATTTTATAATACTATATATTTTTAATTTAAGTTAAGGTAAGCGGAAAAAATCTGGAGAAATTTAGAAGTGCTTTTTTGAGACTAAGAAATCATATGGAAACGCGTGAAGCGAATCAAAAATGGTGAGGGAAAATCATTGGGCGAGTTGACATGGAATGCCCCTATATACCTATAGCAAAAACGCTAGAATTTAATTGCCTGTAACTTTTATGATTATCATTTTTAACGGCAAAAAAACACGTCCCAATTATTTCGAGCTACTTTACATTGAACGCACATAAAATTCGAAAAGAAATTTTGATGCAAAATCCCAATTAGAATCGGCTTGGTGAAAAACGACGCAGGATTTGGGGGTTAAGGCACACTACATGATTCAAGAAAATTATAAATGGTGGAGAAAAAGTTCACTAATAATCTATATAATTCAAGATGCTTGCCTAAGCGTGGAGCGTCAAACGTAGAGAGCGAAATCAGCATTACATCGGAGCGAAGCAAATGTTTGTTGTTAACGTCCCGCATGTTTTCCGAAATAATTGCGAAAATTACATAAAGCTCGTTTTCACTAATCATACGCCACGAATGTACGCTGATTTCGACTCTTCAGAAATAGGTTTCACTCATTTTACGTACCGAACGCGGACTTTGCTGCGAGTTCAAGCGGCAAGACCATGCAGAGTGAGAGAGATAGAGACGACGCGCTAGAAGATTCTCGAAAGGACGCGGAGCTAGGGACGCGGCGAGCGTTTGTTTACGTCTCGCACCTTAGTTTTCGAAGCAAAACGAAAATTAAACGGAACCTGTATTCCCGAATCATACGCCACGAATGTACGCTGATTTCGACTCTTCAAAAATAGGTTTCACTCATTTTACGTACCGAACGCGGACTTTGTTGCGAGTTCAAGCGGCAAGACCATGCAGAGTGAGAGAGATAGAGACGACG
>JAEUYN010000752.1:0-15919 GCA_018257835.1 Euura lappo
TGGTGGCAAAAGGTCGTATAATTTTTTTTCACGCCATTCGCTCTGAGAAACGTTCAAGACGTATAGATTAATTAAAATTACGAGATCGAAAAATGTAAGTGCAAAAGGTTGTAAGTTGGGCGGATACGAGCTTCTACTTTTAACTGCGATTTCTTTTATTGAATTTTTCAAAACGACGTCGATTTCGATTTTTCTTTGCGTTTCACGAGTTTTTACAGCTATTTAAGAAAAAAAAATCACCAGAGATAAAAAAAATCAAAATGGCAGAAAGTTTCACTGCTGGAGACCAAGGATAGTTCAACAATTCAACAAACAGGTGAGCATCGAGTCTCGAGCGGCCATTTTTTTACACAATTTCGGCGATAATATTTTGCCAAAAACAATTTTTTTCCGTTTTCAACGCGTTTCTTCATCTGCGTCAGTACGTAACAGCATAATACATATATCGAACACGTGAACGAAAACCCGTTCTGGACCTTCCTCGCGGAGTACCGAGCAATAAAAAGATTTTTTATAACACCTGCGTGGAAAGCTTGATTTTCGATGCCTGTGTTTGGTTTGGAAAGGGCCCCTTTTCAGATGAGTGAAAAAAAGTAATATTTCTTCACTATCGCGCAGGCGCACATCGTGCATTGTCATCATTTTTTCACCAACAGGCATGCGCACTTCAAGCAATCTACATTTCTTCACTATCACGCATGCGCACTTTGAAGTAAGTCAGTCGTTCAGTAGCGCCATCGGTCGGTGGCAACGTCCAAGCGTCAGCGAAGTGGCGCCCCAGGCGGCAGCGATGTGTCAACCTAGATTATCGCCTAACTTCGGGTTGGTTATGGTCGGCCATTTGCTCAGCTGTCAGATGTTATTCGCTGGCACTTGCCGTGGCTTAAGCCACATACGGACGAAGCCAATAAAGGAAAAAGAAGAAGATGTTATTCGTCTGTATCTCAAATCAAGCTTTCCCGCAGGAGTTATAAAAAATATGGTGTGCGATAAGTGCGGATAGGCGACATCTGCCTCGTGTGAAGTTTGAATCACTCGCTCGGCTCGCACAGCATTCACACTCGTCTCGTGTCATCCCGCACTCGCCTGCAGCTCGTGAGTGAACGACACTCAACTCGCCTGAATGCTGGCTGCTCGCCTTCGCTCGTGTTACAAACTTCACACCATGGAGTAAGAGGGAAGGAGACCGAACTCCGTTCCCAAAAGTGGGGTGAGTTTTCCAGCCATAGGTGAGCAGTTCGCTGCAAAAGAATACCGAGGTCGACGAGTCACGCATGCGCATTCTCTCGCAGAAAGTGCGAGTGTGACAAGGACCACGAAACTTCGTGACAAGGACACAGCTAAGTCGTACTGCGCATGCGTCACTCGTCGACCTCGCTATTCTTTGCAACGAATTGCTCACCTATGGCTGGAAAACTCACTCCACTTTTGGGATGCGGTCTCGGCAGAGTACGGTCTCCTTCCCTCTTACTTCGTGCTTCACACTCATCGGATATCGCCTTCTTTCCGCACTTATCACACAATATACTATTGGGTAAAACACACCCTCTTTACTGACGTTCGACCTATCACACCCTGTTAACTTACCGATCTCACTGGATAGCCCGGGTTCGACGCCTCCTGAAACAAAAATCAGGATATCATGACAATACTTGACGAATCAAGTGGAACCTGACATGTTGACAATGGTTTCAATATTCCGTGTAGCATAAAATGTAGAGAATAAAATGGTTCCAAACAAAGAGCATAACGTTATAAATTCGAACAACAAGTGAATATCTGTCATTATCGAAAATCTCTGTATCTCTAACTTACTGGGTCTGGGACTCGCGGGTGGGTCGACTCCTGAAACAAAAATCAGGATATCATGACAATACTTGACGAGTCGAGTGGAACCTGACATGTTGAAAATGGTTTGAACATTCCGTGTAGCATAAAATGTAGAGAATAAAATGGTTCCAAACAAAGAGCATAACCTTGAAAAAACACATTTTATTTATATCGTGATGACGTACGCATAGTTTTTATTTTTCACGATTCAATTAATCTTACCACCTGCAAAACATACGTGCTACTACAAAATGTTAAGTGTGCTGTTAAATATCGCGTGTCTAATGGCATGAGGTCGTAAGCGCCAAAAACGCGATTTTGGTGGCAAAAGGTCGTATAATTTTTTGTTTCCCGCCATTCGCTCTGAAAACGGCCAAAACGTATAGATCAATTGAAATTACGAGATCGAAAAATGTAAGTGCAAAAGGTCATAAGTTTGGCGGATACGTTGTTCTCTCATTACAATTTTTAAGGAAAAATAAAAAACAACGTAAAAGCAAAACGTTGTAAGCACCCTTTTTTTTCATGATTTTTAATGATTTTTCCAAATAGTTGTAAAAACTCGTAAAACGCAAAGATAAATTGAAAGAACGACCATTTAAAAAAATTCTATAAAAAATATTGGTAGTTACAAGCAGAAGGTCGTATCCGCCCAACTTATGACCTTTTGCACTTACATTTTTCGATCTCGTAATTTCAATTGATACGTTTCGAACGTTTTCAGAGCGATTGGCGTGAAAAAAGAAAAATATACGACTTTATTCCATTATAAACAGCAAAACGTCGTATAATGGCGCTTACGTCCTTATGTCATTAGACACGCGATATTTCGTGACAGAACACTTCAAAAGTTGATTGCTCTTGATATACATGAGTTCGACGAATGGTCGATTTTCCACTTCGGTACCATTTTACTGTTTTTAATGTTACTTTCTGTGATACGAAAATGTAGGCATAACAAAATAAGTATGCTGTTAAATATTTCGAGACACAATACTTGAAAAATTGATTGCTTTCGATATACGTCCAGTTGGAATTGAAATCAATAATTCAAATATTCTCAGATTGAATATTGTATCCTTGTTGTATCGAGAATATTTTACTCATTGATGCAAAAATATTTCTACGTTTATCTACAGAACAGGTTTTTTTTTCACCTGTTGGTGATGTGTGTGAAATTGCAATGCTGACGTGAAAGCTATCGGACCACTTGACTCTCAAGTAGTTTTTTTTTTACGTTATTCTCACTTATATGTAGGTATGTATTTTCTAGCGTACCCGATTGAAATAAGTTAAGTGAGGTTTCATTGTGTTGGAAAATAGAACGTTCGAGCATGTGCTGCTGGTCTGTAACTTACCGCTGCTGCAGCTGGCAACACCCACGCACACCAATGAGGCGACAAGAAGACAGACGATCTTGTTCATGTTGAAGGTAGTCACTTCGTTAGAAATAGGTTTCTGGTTAGAATTCGTCCGATCCGTCGTATTTATACACAGCAGAGAGTCCCCCTACCACGTCGATAACTTAACGTATAGGCGATGAACAAAACATTGGTAACGTATGTCGCGTGTCTAATGACATAAGGACGTAAGCGCCATTATACGACGTTTTGCTGTTTATAATGGCATAATAAAGTCGTATAATTTTCTTTTTTCACGCCAATCGTTCTGAAAACGTTCGAAACGTATCAATTGCAATTACAAGATCGAAAAATGTAAGTGCAAAAGGTCATAAGTTGGGCGGATGCGACCTTCTGCTTGTAACTACCAATATTTTTTATCGAATTTTTTTAAATTGTCGTTCTTTCAATTTGTCTTTGCGTTTTACGAGTTTTTACAGCTATTTAAAAAAAATCGTGAGAAATAAACAAATCAAAATGGCGCTTACGACCTTCTGCTTTTATGTTAGTATTTTTTTTCATAAATTTTCTAAACGCTCGTTTTTCTGATTTATCTTTGCGTTTTGCGAGTTTCTACAGCTATTTGAAAAAATCATGAAGAATGAAAAAATAAATAAAAAGCGCGCTTACGACCTTCTGTCTTTTACTACCAATATTGTTATTGAATTTTTTAAATGGTCGTTCTTTCAATTTATCTTTGCGTTTTACGAGTTTTTACAGCTATTTGAAAAAAATCGTGAGAAATAAAAAAAATCAAAATAGCGCTTACGACCTTCTGCTTGAAAAGGACTTTATTATACAGATAGAGAGATTTCATGCGCCCAGCACCACCTATTGGCATTCAGTTTCTTTTTAAACCAAGGGGGTTGAAATCCATCAAACTCGACTAAATTTGGGGGGCCTTATCGGTTTTCGGTTTTTGAAATCCTCCGGATAACAAAATGGCAGCCGTTTTGAACAAAAAACAATTTTTTCATTTTCTATTTCCTTTGCTTCAACGGCCGGAGAACATATTTTTAAATGAATTTTTCACAAAAAAAAATACTGCGTTATGGCCTAGCAAATTTAATTTGCTTCAAAATGAGTACAGATATACGTGTCAATCGATTCATCCGTTGAAGCTGTGGGGCGCCCCGCGTGAACCGGAACCCACAGTGTAGTTGTAGATGATTATGTTTAAGTTCCTGATGAGGATGACAGATAGTCATCGAAACGTTGGATCGTAAAGTTCGGTTTTTTCTTGACTCGAAGATGGCTATTCCTTAATAATGGATATTTCGAGGGATACATTCCTGGATGATAAAAATAATATTTGAATTTAGATATTCGTAGTCCACGATGCACAACTGTATCAATAAGGTAGAGGCGATGATAAAACTTTATTGAATATTCGGAAGTGATGACGAATTAACGATTCAAGTACTTGCGTCAATACAATATGAATACAATATCAGACTCGACAATCGGGGTAAACGAATCCCGTCATTGAAATGTCCTCTATACCATATCTAGATACGAAATGACTCAAGATTATCGAAGGCCCGTTGATGCCATAAGGTGACTTAATTTTGAGCGGAAAAATCATGTCATGTCTTTGACCATGGAAGGGGTGCACGGGGGATCGAGGTACCGACTCTTCTCGTTTGGATATCATTCTGAACGTCTTTCGGTTTTTGAATCACTATTTTCGGATAATCAGTGACTAATTCTGTATATCTGTATCGTAATATTCCTCACGGGAATTTTGTATTGAAACACGGTTAGCGAGCGACGTTTGAAAACTTTATCGGAACAGCCTCGGAATAAGAACGGTATGCCTTGCAAATTTCATCCAAATCGGTTTAGCGGTCCGAACGGAATCAAACTTTTCATGCAGGTGTTGCAAATATAAAAACACCTTTTCACATGTCACGTGACTCGGAAGGAAAAAGTAATCGTTTTTATAAGGGCCTCTGAATGTCTTTATTCTTTTGTATTCGGAATCTGTGTTGGGAAATGGAAAATTTATACGATACAGCGAATGAATATTTTCGAAATTGATTTTTATTGCTCACAACCTTAGGCAGCTTTACATTATTCTCACTGGTATACATATACATATTCGGTAATCAATTGGAAGACGTGCTGAAAGGAAGTGGTGGTCTCTCGTCCAGCAGATCATTTACGTTCTTCCACAAAAACTTGTTGAGATTAGCACAAGCGGTTCCGAATATTACGCTCCGCGATAGCTGCTAAGAAGTGGGCTGCGAATAGATTCACCAAAATTAATGAATAAATGTATTCAGCATCTTCGTATCAGGTGCAGATACTGTCGATGACACTCACCAATAGTCTCTTCCGCTGCTTCGGTTCAGCTGGACTGGCATGGGATTTATGATTACCCAGATCCAGATCCAGATCCAGATCCAGATCCACCTGAGAAAGTGAAATTACGATTCAATGGCAATTAGCAGAGCACATTGAAAGTATAATTTAAGAAATCGTCATATTTTAGTTGATGTTGGAAATAATATAAAAAGTCAAAATATTCAGGATCGCAGTTTAGCAGTACTAAACTGGTGGTACAATTGAAATCAGGGATCGAATGTTGAGTATCAAATACGTTTGCCTAACTGGAGGCTAAGGAAATAGATCAATTTATGAAACCCTCATTGGAATTTGGTTTGTAGCAAACGATAGATCTCAGTATGACAATTATATTTCTAATGGTACGATTGTTTGCAACTTACCAGCGACAAATGTGAAAGTACGTTCCAAAAGCTCCTCGACATGTTTCCTGAGATAGGTGAATGCTTCAGTTGTTCTGGCTTTACCAGCGTTGATCATAGTGGTGCTATCTGGAAATTAAAAGATACCTCAATAATTTGGACAATTTTCAAGTGCTAATTGAGGCGCGATATTCTAAATGGGCACAATCGTCTTCAACTCACGTTGAAAGCTGGTTCCAGCGTTTTGCGAATGGCTTACCATTCTCTTTTCTATTTCTTTGACAAAACCTGAAATTTGAATACAGAGGTGATGATCAAGTCGTTTTCGACTCTCACTCAGTTCTAACAACAGCTGGATGAAAATCAAGCTAGGCTTGATGTATTTTTCGAATGAGTGTCACTTACCCAGGAATTCGTCAGAAATTTCTTCTTTGGTTCCTGAAAATAAAATATAGGCGTATCATGACAGAGTGGAAATTCACCAATTGACGCATGATATAATGGAAATAAGTGAAAAAGATAATGAAATATGAAGAATCAAAATAGAAAATCTCGGTCAATTAAAACAATTTTTCGACTTCACCCGGATATGTGAAGCGAAAAGTAGATGACAAAAACATTTTTAAAGGGTAAAAATCGTCTTCAACTCACTCCCGCTACGGTGCCGTAGGACAGCGATTACAGCGCTTCTGAGAAGGAATCCGGCATTCTTCAAAGTAGCTGAAATGAATATCAAACCGAATGATTTTCCAGAATACGGAGACAAAGATAATTCGAGCGTTTTGGTAGACGTATAAATTAGTCAAGTAAGTGTAAGTGCACCACTTATCACTTACCAGCGTCTCCGAGGTACACCTCGGGATGGCTAACTGAAAATAAAATAGGTACATCATGACACTATTGTACTTTGTCGATATTTGACGCATGTCTTAGTAGCGATGACTTGAATATCTTCATTGGGTAACATTGTTTTCAACTTACAGCCGGACATCTCTTCAACAGTAACCGCAAGCTCTTCCAGTTTGTTGATGACAACTTGCAGGAGCTCTGAAATTTAAGTAAAGAGGACTGTCATTAAGTCGTCATTCCGCGGTGCTCGACTCGCTTGAGCTAAATTCGAACAACAAGTGAATATCTGTCATTATCGAAAGTCTCTGTATCTTTAACTTACCGTAGATTCTTTCAGTGGCGGGTGGGAGGTCGGAGGCTCCTGAAACAAAAATCAGGATATCATGACAATACTTGACGAATCGAGTGGAACCTGACATGTTGAAAATGGTTTGAACATTCCGTGTAGCATAAAATGTAGAGAATAAAATGGTTCCAAACACAGAGCATAACGTTATAAATTCGAACAACAAGTGAATATCTGTCATTATCGAAAATCTCTGTATCTTTAACTTACCGCTGCTGCTGGAACCCGCGGATTGGTCGACTCCTGAAACAAACATCAGGATATCATGACAATACTTGACGAATCGAGTGGAACCTGACATGTTGAAAATGGTTTGAACATTCCGTGTAGCATAAAATGTAGAGAATAAAATGGTTCCAAACACAGAGCATAACGTTATAAATTCGAACAACAAGTGAATATCTGTCATTATCGAAAATCTCTGTATCTTTAACTTACCTTTGTTTTTGTTACGGCTAGCGGGTGGGCGGCCTCCTGAAACAAAAATCAGGATATCATGACAATACTTGACGAATCGAGTGGAACCTGACATGTTGAAACTGGTTTGAACATTCCGTGTAGCATAAAATGTAGAGAATAAAATGGTTCCAAACACAGAGCATAACGTTATAAATTCGAACAACAAGCGAAAATCTCTGTATCTTTAACTTACTGGGTCTGTTACCCGCGGGTCGCTCGGCTCCTGAAACAAAAATCAGGATATCATGACAATAGTTGACGAATCGAGTGGAACCTGACATGTTGAATATATATTAAAATGGTTCCAAACAAAGAGCATAACCTTAAAAAAACACATTTTATTTATATCGTGATGACGTACGCATAGTTTTTATTTTTCACGATTCATTTAATCTTACCACCTGCAAAACATACCCAAACAACACAGTTGGCAAAAAGACAACTTAAAGTCAACTTTTTTCGGCCATCCTATAGTCGACTTGAAATGTCGACGTATAGACGACCTTTCGGGGTCGACTTTAAGTCTAGTTGAAAATGCCGACGCATAGTCGACTCGTATTAACTGGGTATAGCCATTGTTTGAGCTGACTTTTAGGTGAAATGCTATTATCATTACCTCACTCACCTGATCGCTGCCAAAACACATTCGATTGATGTGAAATCGATATCAGTGACGTAAAAAGAGTCAACGAAGGGCAAGACGAATTTTTTTTTCCGAAAATCGGAACACGTAATGAGAATTTTGTCTAACAATATTGTTCTGTGACCCCAGGAGGTGCTGCCCCTCATGGAGATGGGCAGCACTTCCTTGGATTGCAGAACAATATTGTTAAAAAACGTTAATTACGTCTAGATTTTCGGAAAAAAAAATTCGTCTTGCCCTTCGTTCACTCTTTTTACGTAACGTGACGTAACAGTGACGTAGAAAGAGTGAACGAAGGGCAAGACGAATTTTTTTTTCCGAAAATCTAGACGTAATTAACGTTTTTTTAACAATATTGTTCTGCAATCCAAGGAAGTGCTCCTGGGGGTCACAGAACAATATTGTTAGACGAATTTTTTTTCCGAAAATCTAGACGTAATTAACGTTTTTTAACAATATTGTTCTGCAATCCAAGGAAGTGCTGCCCATCTCCATGAGGGGCAGCACCTCCTGGGGTCACAGAACAATATTGTTAGACAAAATTCTCATTACGTGTTCCGATTTTCGGAAAAAAAATTCGTCTTGCCCTTCGTTGACTCTTTTTACGTCACTGATATCAATTTCACATCAATCGAATGTGTTTTGGCAGCTTGAGTAGGGTTTGAAAATTCCAAGTGGAAATGATCAGCTAGCGTTTCACCTTAAGTCAACTTAAAGTCGGCTGTAAGTCGACTAGTAGGGGGCGCTAATGGCGTAACGCCCGGTTATAGGTTATAGCCTCACCCACGCCGCCAAGCACGATCCCGAGACGCGGGATTGCGGAAAGTGTTCTGGTTGTGTCGAACACGCTTTGAGCGCGGCAGTTAGATAAAAGTGAGATAAAATTGTCCAAAAGTGTGTAAAAGGTGAGAAGTTTCATGTCATCCGCAAATGTAAAAAAATTAGGACAACTTTCGGTTTCCCGTGAAAATATAACCTGACCAGTGTCGCGTCTGTGGTACATTCGAAGGGTCCGTTTTACACTTTCGTAATGATGCAGCTTTCCTCCTCGCGGAATACAGCAATTTTGCTTTGATGACGATGAGCGTGATCCAATGGTAGTAAGTCGGTATATGAGGATGTTTATTGTAGCCGAAAAGGATAGAAGTCTCAGTGATTGCGAATAAAGTTTGACCCCGCGCGATCCTTGCCAAGTTAATCGCCGATGTTTTTCATGTTTCGAGTGTAGTGGGATCTATGAAGAGGTCTTCTTTTGAAGGTTTGAAAAACCTTCTTCACTGAGGGTTAGCGGGGGTGAGAGGCGTTAACGCGTTAAGCCTGCGACACAAACTCATCCGTAGTACGGAGCCGTAACATCGACATAGACTCACACAGCGCCATCCCAAATTCAATTGGTGGAGGCTATGTGTGAGTAAACGTAGCGCCTGTACGTGAGGAACGTACGCTGGAAGCGTCACGCGAAAGCGTTACACTCGGAAGGACGGGGCAGGGGAGGGGTGGGGGGGCGTTACGCGTTACATGTGATGTTACGCTGGAAGCGTCACGCGAAAGCGTTACACTCGGACGAACGGGGCAGCGAAGGGGGGGGGGGAGTGACGCGTTACATGTGACGTTACGCTGTTCTATCGTGAAACTCATTAGTTATTCACTGAAATCTGAAGGATGGGATCTAAATAGATTCAATACACAATCAATTTCTTGTAATCTGAAGTTTAGATTAGGTCTCACAATCAGTTATACTATTCTATATTAGAATGAAAAATTTGGATTTAGATTCGACAAAGATTCGTTTCCCTCAATTGCTCAGACGAAATGTTTGGTAATTGTTTTTCGGTAACTGAAAGTGATTGATTTTTTAGATCGATAAAAAAATTTGGGCGTGTCCGCAGTATTTCGGCAGTTTTTCGGCAGTATGAAATTATAGTGCTGTATTGGTGAAGTCATACACCTCTGATAGTCGACTCACAGCTGACTCTACGTCGACTTGAGAAAATCGGCGGTTGACTCAAATTTTGGTTTTCAAGTCGACTTGGAGTCGGCTTGTTATGAGTCGACCCTAGGTTGACTTAAACCGGGACATAAGTCAACTCTGTGTCGACTTTCGTCGACAAGTAGTCAACGATTTTAGTCGACTTAGAATATTTTCGGCCGTCTTCTAGTCGGCTCATAGACGACGTTGTGTTGTTTGGGTACGTGCTACAAAATGTTAAGTATGCTGTTAAATATCGCGTGTCTAATGGCATGAGGTCGTAAGCGCCAAAAACGCGATTTTGGTGGCAAAAGGTCGCATAATTTTTGTTTCCCGCCATTCGCTCTGAAAACGGCCAAAACGTATAGATCAATTGAAATTACGAGATCGAAAAATGTAAGTGCAAAAGGTCATAAGTTTGGCGGATACGTTGTTCTCTCATTACAATTTTTAGGGAAAAATAAAAAACAACGTAAAGGCAAAACGTCGTAAGCGCCCTTTTTTTCATGATTTTAAATGATTTTTCCAAATAGCTGTAAAAACTCGTAAAACGCAAAGATAAATTACAGAACGACCATTTAAAAAATTCAATAAAAATATTGGTATATAGTTAAAAGCAGAAGGTCGTAAGCGCGCTTTTTATTTTTTTTTCATTTTTCATGATTTTTTCAAATAGCTGTAGAAACTCACAAAACGCAAAGATAAATCGGAAAAACGACCGCTTCGAAAATTTATGAAAAAAAATACTAAGATAAAAGCAGAAGGTCGTAAGCGCCATTTTGATTTTTTTTCATTTTTCATAATTTTTTCAGATAGCTGTAAAAACTCGTTAAAAACGCAAAGATAAATTGAAAGAACTACCATTTAAAAAAATGCGATAAAAAATATTGGTATTTAAAAGCAGAAGGTCCTAAGCGCACTTTTTATTTTTCTTCATTTTTCATGATTTTTTCAAATAGCTGTAAAAACTCGCAAAACGCAAAGATAAAACGGAAAAACGACCGTTTCGAAAATTTATGAAAAAAAATACTAAGATAAAAGCAGAAGGTCGTAAGCGCCATTTTGATTTTTTTTATTTCTCACGATTTTTTTTAAATAGCTGTAAAACTCGCAAAACGCAAAGATAAATCGGAAAAACGACCGTTTCGAAAATTTATGAAAAAAAATACTAAGATAAAAGCAGAAGGTCGTAAGCGCACTTTTTATTTTTTTTCATTTTTCATGATTTTTTAAAATAGCTGTAAAAGCTCGTAAAACGCAAAGATAAATTGAAACGACCATTTAAAAAAATTCGATTAAAAATATTGGTAGTTAAAAGCAGAAGGACGTATCCGCCCAACTCATGACCTTTTGCACTTACATTTTTCGATCTCGTAATTTCAATTGATACGTTTCGAACGTTTTCAGAGCGATTGGCGTGAAAAAAAAATTATACGACTTTATGCCATTATAAACAGCAAAACGTCGTATAATGGCGCTTACGTCCTTATGTCATTAGACACGCGATATTTCGTGACAGAAAACTTCAAAAGTTGATTGCTCTTGATATACATGAGTTCGATGAATGGTCGATTTTGCCCTTCGGTACCATTTTATGGTTTTTAATTTTACTTTCTGTGATACGAAAATATAGGCATAATAAAATAAGTATGCTGTTAAATATTTCGAGACACAATGCTTGAAAAATTGATTGCTTTCGATATACGTCCAGTTGGAATTGAAATCAATAATTCAAATATTCTCAGATTAAATATTGTATCCTTGTTGTATCGAGAATATTTTACTCCTTGATGCAAAAACATTACTACGTTTATCTACAGAACAGGTTTTTTTCACCTGTTGATGATGTGTGTGAAATTGCAATTCTGACGTGGAAGCTATCGAACCACTTGACTCTCAATTAGTTTTTTTTTTTACGTTATTCTCACTTATATGTATGTTATTTTCTAGCGTACCCGATTGAAATAAGTATAAGTGAGGTTTCATTGTGTTGGAAAATAGAACGTTCGAGCATGTGCTATTGGTCTGTAACTTACCGCTGCTGCAGCTGGCAACACCCACGCACACCAATGAGGCGACAAGAAGACAGACGATCTTGTTCATGTTGAAGGTAGTCACTTAGTTCGTTAGAAATAGGTTTCTGGTTAGAATTCGTCCGATCCGTCGTATTTATACACAGCAGAGAGACCCCCTTCCACGTCGATAACTTAACGTAGGCGATGAACAAAACATTGGTAACGTATGTCGCGTGTCTAATGACATATGGACGTAAGCACCATTATACGACGTTTTGCTGTTTATAATGGCATAAAGTCGTATAATTTGTTTTTCACGCCAATTGCTCTGAAAACGTTCGAAACGTATAGATCAATTGGAATTACAAGATCTAAAAATTTAAGTGCAAAAGGTCGTAAATTGGGCGGATACGACCTTCTGCTTTTAACTGCGATTTCTTTTATCGAATTTATCGAAACGAGGTCTATTTCGATTTTTCTTTGCGTTTCACATGTTTTTACCGCTATTTGGAAAAATCATGAAAAATTGAAAAAAATCAAAATGGCGCTTACGACCTTCCGCTTTTATCTTCGTATTTTTTTTTCATAAATTTTAGAAACGGTCGTTTTTCCAATTTATCTTTGAGTTTTACGAGTTTTTACAGCTATTTGAAAAAATTATGCACAATCATAAAAATAAAAAAATGACGCTTACGACCTTCTACTTTCATCTTAGTATTTTTTTTCTTTCATAAATTTTCGAAACGGCCGTTTATCCAATTTATCTTTGCGTTTTACGAGTTTTTACAGCAATTTGAATAAATGATAAAAAATAAAAAAAATAAAAATGGCACTCACGACCTTCTGCTTTTAACTACCAATATTTTTTATTGAATTTTTTAAATGGTCGTTCTTTCAATTTATCTTTGCGTTTTACGAGTTTTTACAGCTATTTAAAAAAAATCGTGAGAAATAAAAAAATCAAAATGGCGCTTACGACCTTCTGCTTTTATCTTAGTATTTTTTTTCATAAATTTTCTAAACGGTCGTTTTTCTGATTTATCTTTGCGTTTTGCGAGTTTCTACAGCTATTTGAAAAAATTATGAAAAATGAAAAAAAAATAAATAAAAAGTGCGCTTACGACCTTCTGCTTGTAACTACCAATATTTTTATTGAATTTTTTAAATGGTGTTCTTTCAATTTATCTTTGCGTTTTGCGAGTTTCTACAGCTATTTGAAAAAATCATGAAAAATGAAAAAAAAATAATAAGCGCGCTTACGACCTTCTGTTTTTAACTACCAATATTTTTATTGAATTTTTTAAATGCTCGTTCTTTCAATTTATCTTACGACGTTTTGCCTTTACGTTGTTTTTTATTTTTCCTTAAAAATTGTAAGGGGAGAACGACGTATCCGCCAAACTTATGACCTTTTGCACTTACATTTTTCGATCTCGTAATTTGAATTGATCTATACGTTTTGGCCGTTTTCAGAGCGAATGGCGTGAAAAAAAAATTATACGACCTTTTGCCACAAAAATCGCGTTTTTGGCGCTTACGACCTTATGCCATTAGACACGCGATGTAACAAAGTTTGCACAAGTTTTCCTAAATATCTTTCAGCACACGAGATTATGGTAATATTTGCTCAGATGATGTTACGATTAATTCACACATTACGTCATTCGAATTAACGGTTGATAAGAATTATTTAATCGACTTGGAAAACGTTGAGACGTGGTTAGAAAAAGTGAAGTAAGTTTTCGACCATATTTGCTACGGAGCTTTTGTTTCATTGACGAAGTTCTGTGAGGATATCAGGCGGGAGCCCCATGATGCCTATAAATTTCATCGAAATGTATTATATGAAATTGTAAAATCAATTGCAAAGTGATCGTGACGTCAGAAGGGATCAGACTAACTTAGGAACTTGGAAATTACGAAGAGTGGGAAATTTGAAGATAGAGCAAATTGACCCGATAATCTTCTGAACCGAACGGTATCTTCAAAAGAGGCTCGAAAGTGCCAAAAATGTTGAAACCAATACAGAAATCGACGGATTCCATACAGTCACTTGTAATAGTATATAGTGCACCAGCCACCAAGGGAACAAAGGACATTTTCGCTCCCGAGCGTGTAGTTTGCTGCACGAGGGAGAGGAGAGGACCCCGAATCGCGAGCCGAACACGAGGTGAGCAATCTACACCGAGGGAGTGAAAAGTCCTGCGACCGCGGTGCACACTGTATTTTTTTCCACCATGAACGGAAATGTCGATTTTGTGGGCAAAATGGTGATCATTTGAGGTTATGTGGCTGAAGTGTAGCGCGGCCGGCACGGAAACTAAAAGCAGGGAGGAAAGAGTTCCAGTGAAGAAAGAACGGGGAAGAAAGATTTACCGGGAGAGAAGACTTCCCGGTCGGTAAAACCACTGTTTGCTCCCCGAAAACAGGTAGCAAAATCGGCCTTTCCGTTCATGTCTCTCTATAGCTCTCTATCTATATAATAAAGTCCTTTTCGTTTGTACGTTCGTCACGTAACTATGGTCGGTTACGCCGCATTACGAAAATTTTCTACGCCCAAAGTAGAGGATTTCGGACTTTTCGTAGTTTGCTTTTACGCCAGATTTTGTACAGAGTAGTAGTTTTTCGTAGATAGTTTTAGAATGAAATTCGATGTCTATATGAATTGTCGTTTCTAGATGTTCATAGTTTATCGTAGTTCCTCGTAGTTTTTTCGTAGATAGTTGTAGAAGCCATTTTTGGGATTGTACCTGGATCCTACCCGTACCTCAATTTAATAAACGATGCGATTCCATAGTAATTCGACCTATTTTTAGAAAAAATCTACTCAACGTTGATGGAATTATTGAATTTGAAATTAAAAAAGGAAAAAACAAGTTACCCCCAGAAGGATTTGAACCCAGCTCACTTTTAGGGGCCACACTCCATCCAAGTACTGACCGCGTCCAATGTTGCTTAAAGATATTCGTAGTTTGTGCAATTCTTATCTACAATATTCCGTAAAAATCTACGAAAAATTATTCGGGTTGATCACGATCATAGATTTTCGTAAACTTTCGTAGATATTTGTAGTAAAGATATTCTGTTGCTTGAAAGATGTAAATTTTCATAATTAATCATGAAATTTCGTAGTTTTCTACTTCCGGAACTAAGAAAGACTACAAAAAATTACGATAAATTGCAAACAATTCCGATTTCCTGAACGTTTCTACGATTTGAAAGTTTTTGTAGTTTGACGTGAAAATTATTTTTACCATGGATATTCCGTTGTCGGGAAACTGTAGATTTTTGTAATTGTTCATGAAAATTCGTAGTTTTCTACTTCCAAAACTACAAACAACTACGACAAATTACGAAAAATTATGAATTATTACGAAAAACCTCGTTTTTCTACGCATTTTTACGCTTCGGTATTTTTCGTAGTTGGCGTAGAAATTATTTTCACCAGGGTCGCGCCATAGTTTCCGGCGTCCAGGTCTATCGCGCCATAGTTCCCGGCGTCCAAGCCGGTAACTATGCAAGCATCTAGGTGAATTTTTTCGGGCATCCTAGGAAAAATGAGTGTTCCAAGAAGGGTTAGAAATGGTAGAACAGCCACTGAAGGTTAGAAAAAGTTAGGCCAGCCATTCCTAGGAAAAGTGAGGCGCGCAGCGCCGAGCGGGGTTCCCGCGCGAAGCGCGGAGGGGCGGAGCCCCTAGTA